>MJUT01048090.1:71886-90430 GCA_002080005.1 Gigantidas platifrons | reverse complement strand
ATGGGCTTAAATGTAGCGCACAAGCTTCGACAAGTGATAGTGAAAAAAAGGGGCTAAATCTATCCACGGAAAAACTTCTGGAGCTAGGGAAACTATCACCGTGATAGCATGTGGTAATGCCGCAGGTAGCTATATTTCTCCCCACTTCATAATACCTGGGAAAAGTAAACAGAAGCTACATCGTTATGATACGCAGTCAGCAGGAAAAGGCTCACCCATTGCTGGGGCAAATTTTTCTGTCTCCGAAAGTGGGTGGACCAAGGATGGCATTGGTAGGCTATGGTTTGTTGAAACATTTATCAAATCCATCGGGCAAGCAATGCCGCAGCTACTTATATTTAACGGTCATTCGTCCCACAACAACCTTGAATTCACTGAAACTGCAAGACACGAAAACATAATTCTTCTTGATTTACCTATGCACACGAGCCATTGGACACAACCTTTTGATAGGTATGTATTCAAATCGCTTAAAAATCATTGGAACGCCGAAATGGATAATTTCATTCGCATGACCGGCATTGCAGTTGGCCACGCCCAATTCCTCCAAGTATTTTCACAGGCGTGGGAAAAAGCAATGACGACAAATAACCTGAAGAGTGGATTCAGGGCAACCGGGATTACAACCCTGGTGCAATACCAGATGATGAGGCATATTCTCCAACTGACGTACACGAACCGGCATCCAATGTTCAAATGCAAAATGTCAGAGCCGAAGGTCTAGACAAGTCTACAAAAGATGATTCGAATGGGTATGACGATGCTAACAACACACTTACTACAGTTGCAGCAACGGACCAATCACTAGCTGCAAATATTGTCCCATCCACACATGATACAACACTGGAAGCTAATGTTGTTTCCTCAATAACTTTGTCGATGCCAATAACTACGGATGGTTTGTGTAATCTGCCATTATCTTTAGACCCAAATGATTCCTTAATCTACAAATTAAACTATGCTGATGACACCTCTCTGAATGACCTTTTTGACGACGAACTCCTTGCTGACATGTTAATAATTTGTAACAGCGAAGAGGGGCAAAACGAAAAAACCATACAGTGTATAGAATGCACATACGACATAGCGCTTGACGGTATTGAGTCAACTCTGTCCACAGAAAAACTACTAATCTATACTGCGGCTTTAGCTAGTAACATGGACATTGAAAATGATTCTATATTCCAATCTTGGAAAACGTTCAAAACTCGAGGAGCAATGAGCTGTGACGAAAGCAGTAAGAGCGTTGCCCAGTCGGTGACAGACGAATGCTTCCCTGTTCCATCATCTTCCTTAAAACGCAAACGACCAAATAAGGAGTCATATTTCGTGATCTCCGGAGATGAAGTGTATAGACAAAAAAGGAAAACTCAGGAAAGGAAAATTCGAGAGATTGAGAAAAGCAAAAACGGAAAATAGAAAAGGCTAAAAGACAATTACAAAAACAGGAAGAGAAGGAAAACAAACAGGAAAAACGGGAAGAAATCAAAAGAATGAAAGAAACAATCAGCAATAAATTAAATGAAAATAATGAAAATAAGAAAAGAGGACAAAAACAATTTTACAAGCTCCTTAAGTTTACAAATGACTCATATACATTTTGATTGGACCGACATCATCAGTATTTGCAAAAATGAATTAAGCTGAACAATTTTAGTTTAGTATATGAATGATACAAAGCATATTGCAGAGGCGTAGCTGCATATACGTTGTCACGCCATGGCGTGCACATCGTCAGGTCATAAAAAATTAGGATATTGAATTTATAATAATAATACTTTTTTGTATTCTTATTGAAATTCCTTCAGTGTTATATTTTACGTACATGGTTTTTAATTACAACACTATTTCATTCAGGTATTCATTTAGTCCTGGTTGCGGTCCGTCTTCCGTAATTGAAATCGTCAAAAAAGTGAAATACAACCGAATGGATATCAAAATGTGACTTGTTTCAACCTTATTTATAATAAACATTGAAATTCTTTCAACTTCTAAATCACGTTCACGATCTTTAATTACAACACTATTTCATGCAGGTGTTCATTTTTTCCTGTTCTAACTAAAGGTCTTTATCAAACAGCATCATGCGGTTTACATGTAATGCAGATAGTACGTATTTAAATCACATGAGGCTATTTCTATTTTTGATACGTTGGGGGGAGGGGTGGAATGATTTTTCAAGTACATCAATCTGTCCTGTTTTCATGTTGGGCGGAAGTCGCTATTGTTCATTCGAAATATTAATTGCGAATGTATCAAGTATGATGCACGTGTTACCTGTCTAGTGTATTATGTTTTTTTTCTCGATCGACAGTTCAGAGGAGATGTGGCTATATTGGTATTTCTTAAGACAATGGCAAGTTATAATCCATCTAGCTTTACCTCGTCACTTTTTACTGAAGTACCTGTACTAAGTCAGGAAAGTGTGAATGCCAATATGAAATAAAATTACATTCTTATATTTATTTTTTTTCCTCCTCTAAGAGCAAAAATCTATTATAATTTTCAATAAATTTGTACTTAGGAAATACGCATACAGGCGCGTAGCTGCCCTTACGCAAAAAATAAATTTCTTGCACATCATTTCGGCAAAAAAAATGTTTTTCACTTGCACTAAAAATATTATTACTGACATGGGAATAACCCCACTTTTTCAGTATAATTAATAATCATTATAACGTGTTTTTCAGAAGAAAGATGATATTGACCTTTATTCCGGAAATTGCTTTTACGATGACGGGTTAAGTGGGTCGTAATTTTTTTTAGCTCACCTGGACAATGGGACGGGAACTGTATCTTAACCCCAAAAGTATTTCCACCGGTGCCTAAAGACCAGGAAGGGACTAGGCAACATTTATTGCTGGGGGTATTGACTGATATTTAATTGGCTATTTGACCTTTCTTATGCTTCATCAGCAGCCACTCACCCACCTTTTCTTTAAATAAAATTACACACAAAACTTACCTTATAACATCAGCTGTTAGATATAATGCACATTTTATAGTTTTTGTTGTTTTTTGTTTTTTTTATCAATCCAGGATGTCATAGAATTCAAAAATCATAGTATGGTTTCTAAATATATTTTACTTTACTATTTTCCAAGTTGAATAATAAAACCATTGATGTTTTAATCATATAATTGATTCATCACGACATGTATTAATTGTATGTGAAAAGGAATTATTCAAACTTAAAAAAAAACAAATAGAGGGAAAAATAGATTTGAAACTTCTATCAGAACTGTGACTTTATTTGGTGTGACATTCAACTAGTATTTATTGCATTAAACATACCTTTTGTTTTAAATAAATTGGATACTTAATATCCCTGGGAAAGACAACATAATTAGTTTAAATTACATGAACAAATAAAAGTTTTCCTTGATTTGTTTGTTTATCATTAATAAAGTGGAATTATTAGTCTTTAATTAAATGTTCAAAAGGAAATGAGTGATTGCAAAAACAACATATTTGGACATTTTTGATCATGCTTACATCGTTTTGGAATTGGCTAATTAAGAAACACCTGAGAGGTGTGAAATGTTTATTACATAATTGGCATTAAACAATGTTTCCTGTATCTTGGACACCATGTAGTTTTCACACCTTTAAACAGGATGTTGATTGAGTCCAGATGTCCATGACAATAAACTTTATTTTGTTTTTTAGCTTGACAATAAATATAAAAAAAATGTTACTGCCAAAAATTGCTGAAAGAGATATTTGTGTTTTAGTCATATTAATTGAATAGGAACAAAAACACCACAATAATTTCTTATCTTGCGCACCATTGTGTAGGATTAAGTGAACGAATAACACAGAGAATCTATTTAATTGTCAAAAGTTCGTGACACTCTTCATACAAGCTGCAAGCGTTGATTTTTTCGTTAAGTTTTTGCTCAGTTTGCTCAAAGTCGATAAACACTCCGAAGTTGATAAGGTATGGTTTCCCAGCGTCTGCGCATGTCAGGGACAGATAACAACGGTTATCGGACTGGGCTATACAGAGAGGTTAAAACAATTCAGTTTTCTTTTGTAGTAGACTTGGCTTACATTGGAGCATGGACAATGTAAAACAGCTTGTCAATCAAATGTTACTGTGTGGTAGAACATATTTTTCTGTGCATACTCTTTATCAAATTGTTTTTCTTCTCTAGCTTTCTAGCTTGCAATGTGCGTGACATGGGTTGTGTGTATAGCCTTTTAGAATCCTCTGTAAGGGATCCGCTTTCCTCTTGGTGTTGGTGCAAGTTAGACACACGACACCTGTCTTTCTTGGGTGTGTGCAATGAATAATTGCATTCTTCACAGAATATGTTTCGGTATTTTGTACCCCTAATTGTTTTTTGTGCAATTTTTCACACTCTAATTTATATAATCGATACAATTTTGTAACCCAGAGACTGTTTTTGCGTATATTTCGGATATAATGTGGTAAGAAGGATCCATGAGTGGGAAAGATTCAATATGATCTTTTGCATATTTTATGGAAGCTTCTGGTGTCTTATTCCTGAGTGTATGGCTTCCCTGCTTGTTTTACATGGACCTTTCTGGTTCTCTCTTTTTGTGTTAAACTCTGATTTTCAGTCTGCTTTTTTGATAATTTGTAATATTGTTCTGATTTAGCTTCCTTTGCACAATCTTATAATTCATGTTCCTGTCTGGAATTTCGAGGATCAGAATCTTTTGATGCTTTTTTATGTGTATGTTTCTTTTAACAAATTTGCTTCATCAATTTCGATTGAAGAACGTTTTTGTTCATGTTCATGTTCTTTTGATAATCTATTTTCGGGTTCTCCGAATGATTTTGATGTTTCAGGTAGTAGTGTTATATTTTCTTCATCCGACTTTTTTATGAAAAACTATTGTGCATAGGTGCCAGTTTAGAGTTTTGCCGTTCAAAATCTTTTGACACTTTTTCTTGTGTACATTCTTTTGTGGAATTACTTTCTATTGAAGATAGGTTTTGTTGAATCTTTAAGTCATTGAATTTGGAATCTCCATCCATCTCACCGTCAAAAATGTTGCCCCTTGACCTCTACATTGTCATCAATATTATATTGTGTATTTTCTGAAACAGATAACAATATCTATGATCAATTAGATGAATCACTAATACAAAATTGCACAACATATTCCTTTTTTTTCTCAATTTTGTTCATATTGTGAGACTTAACATTGATTTTTTGTGAGAGGAGGTTCTGTATTTATAAGTAAAACAAAATTATTTGAGGAGGGTGAATATCAGAACTGTGTTTTGTTCTCTGGTTACATTATAGAGAATAATTGTAGTAATGGTTATGAAAAATAAAATCCATTTCAAAGCATTAACCTAATATTAAATTGAACTTACCAGAAATACTTTCCTTCTTTTGTCTGCAATCATCAACTGATTTTCTAGTAATTCATATAAAATATTGGCATCAACCTGTCTTTATTTTTATGCTTAGAATGTAACAATTGCAAGATAAGATTAAATAGAAGTTCAGAGAAAAGTGTTCATTACACAAGGTTATTATTTAATAACATAAAATAGCAAAATGTCATTTCAAAAAGTCTTATGTGTTCTTAATATTTTTAAACTTGTCTATTTAGAATCGCTTTTCATCAACCATAAAATATTAAGTGCACTTATGATAAAAATACATACATTTTTATCCCAAACTTAAAATTACAGGAGGAAGTATGTGCACTTACGATTAATAAGAATTAGTAACTCCTTATATTATAGTGAAAACCAAAAGTCTTAAGTGACTATACGACTTTATGGAATTGATTGATTGGTATTAGTGCACTTAAGATATGTAGTCTTTCATTCATAACTTTATTAATATTTAAAATAGATCTTATATTTTTTGTCACGACAAAGAATATAAGATTTTTCACCAGATTTTGTAAGAAAGTCAAAAATGACGAAATTGTCACTTACGACCTTCTGGCATTAACCCCTCGATATACGATAACTGATCTAGTGCCCATGACCATTTCTGTAATAATCACCACAGTGAAAGCCAAAACAAAAAAGAACCTAAACAGCATAAGCAAAATCTACTAAGACCACCTATGTCTCAGAACGATTTAATTAACTTATTTTTAAAATTTAATTTTTCATTATTTAGGAGACAGGGTTATGGAGCTTAACACTAAATTCAACAATATATCAATTATATCGTGGCGGTCAGTTGTACATGGAAAGAAAACAGGAGTATCCGGAGACAACATGACCTTCCGAAAGTAACTGACAAACTGTATCACATAATACTGTATCGAGTACACTTTGCCATTAGTATTCGCATCTTATATCTTCTCCATTTTACATCTAGTTTACATCGTAGATAGGGACAGATTTTGTTGTGTAACAGCCACTCTGATTCTAACAAAAAGTTCTCTGAAACTGATATCAACATCCTCGAGTTCTTGATTGACAAGATTGACAGCATATTTGTTATCTTTGGTGGACGTATTTTTCAACAGACAGTCGGCATATGTATGGGTAGAAACTGTGCTCATCTTCTCGCCTACTTGTTCCTTTATTCGTATGAGGCAGACTCAAGGAAAACGAACAAAAGCTAGCCCAATTCTTTAATTACACGTTCCGTAATATGTACGATGTCCTATCAATACAAATTTTTAGGTTTGGTGATTTCGTTGATCGCATCTATCCCACTGAGCTTGAAATAGGGAATACCACAGAGGCAGATAGATCTGTTTCATACCTTGCACTACACCTCGAGATTGACAGTGAGGGATGGTTAAGAACGAAACACTACGACAAAAGAGATGATTTCAATTTTCCCATTGTGGACTTTCCATTTATTTGTAGCAACATTCCAGTAGCACCTGCATATGAAGTATACAGTTCTAAGTTGATAAGATATTCCAAAGCTTATGGTTCCTATCAGGATGTCCTTTATAGAGGATTGCTGCTAACAAGGAAGCTACTGAACCAAGGGTTCCTATTGCTTAAGTTGAAGTCATTACTTCGAAAGCTTTACGGTCGCCACCATGAATTGGTTGACCGTTATGGGATATCTGTGTCACAAATGATCACGGATATGTTCCACTTGTCGTAAACACTTCCCGGTCCTTTCCTCATTCATGATTCATCACCGGGTTTGCAACTAGATTAATGCAACGGATCCCACTAGGGGAGCAGGAACTAGTCACCCATCCGGAGCACCTGATTGCATCCCCGATTTGTAGTGGGGTTCGTGTTGCTCGATCTTTAGTTTTATGTGTATGTTTTGTAGATCGTTGTTTGTCCTTCTGTCCTTTTCATTTGGCTATTGTGTTGTCTGTTCTTCTTCGATATACGCGGATTCTGATTACCTCTTTTGTATCTTCAAACTCTTCTTAAAGAAGGACGGACAATAACATGGCAAAAAGAATAAAATCCCAAGAAAATGACAAACAGTAATATACAAAACACTACACAGAAAATTAAAGATGGAGCAACAAGAACTCCACTAAAACTGGAGGTAAACTCATGTTCTTCCGAAGAATAAGTAGTTCCTGCTCCACTAGTGGCACTCACCGTATTACTCTTGCTACGAAGCAGGTGATTTGTCCTGAATGAGTAAAGGACCATATTGTGATAACAAGTATATGATTACCTATGCCTGAGTTTTAATAAAGTACTTTATCTTGTTAACTATTCATTTATTTATAATAAACCACGCAGTACCGAAGCGCTGACTACTGGGCGATTAATACCTCCGTGAACAAAAAGTCCACCAGCAGAGGCATGTATCCAGTGATATTAAGAACTGTTAATATACGGTATACTTTATGAAAAAGAAGTTTAATCAGTGATGTCAACAATTCCTACTATGTCAAACAATTGACCGATCACTTCTTATCGTAACCTTCTAAACAGGAAACATACCACGACATATGGCATTGGAAATGTAGACCCTTGCCTGGGACAAGCACAGAAATGTGGTGGGGTTAAACCGGTTAAGAGGATTCCTCTTGAAAACTGGATCCCTAATGTCAAAGTCTGAATTAGTGTGTACAGTAACTTAGCAATATCACGGACCTAATATTCAATTTAATGCTATGCAAAAATGTAATTTGAAAAAAAAGTAATTGATACATTACTTTTAATTATGTTTTGAACGAGGAAGAGGGAAGATATGTGACAAAAGTGTAAAACGTCTATCAACTAAGTTCTTAGATAAACAGGAAGACGGGAAGAAATAAGACGAAATGTAAACAAAATCAAGATAATAATTAAATAAATAAAAGATAACATAAATTATTAATACAAAAATAACACATTGTGGGGACAGTTTCAAAATCCAACAGAAAAATTTAGGCAAAATCAATACCCCTTACACACAAATACATGGACCGTTCTCGTTCCTGTCTTTGTACAGGAATTTCAATGAAATATGGCGGGATTAAACTGTTTGTATGTGCCCATAATTAATCATGGGCAGACAGTTCAAAGAAAGACAACTATAATAATTTTTACTTGTATTGCCTAAATCAATTAGATGCATAAAGTCAAACATTCAGATACACAATAATCAATCATCCATAATAAGTTTCATAAATAAACACATTGCATTTAATAAAATAATACATTTTTGGCATTCAATTTCGCCAAATTAAAGCATTTTACAATAATATAAACTTATTATAGCACATATTTTATCAATTTAAGGGGAGAAGTTTTTACGTCTTCACATCAAACTTTACATCAAACGATTTCAAGTATGAGTTACTGAACACTTTTCTAAAGGTTTATAAACCCAAATAGACAAAGAGATTCTTTAGAACAATGAAATTGATCTAAACATACCAGTGAGTATTAATTCACCTCAAAGGCATATCATGTACAGGTATAGAGATCAAACAGGTTTCTAGAAATATGTAGATTTAATAAAGGGAATTAAATATAGTTTATCTTCATGTTAGTTAAATATTTTCAAAAATCGACATTTAACACTTATCAATCTTTTTGTCAATAGAACCCTGCCACTTTTTATTGAGTTGCCTGTATCAAGTAAGGACAATGAGCTGTCGTATTCATGAGTATTAGTGTACCGATATTTGCTCTGTTTCTAGAGTTTTTATATTGAATTTTTGATCTGTTCCGTCAACATGTTTTTTTAAAAGGAGCATGGTAACCCTCCTTTGAAGTTAAATGGTCACTCACTATAAATAAAAACAGCTGAAATAGTCCTCACTTAATTCATTCACCCACACTTCCTAAAAAGGACATCATTAAGCGTTTTTTTCTTCTTTTATTTCTATAATATATATTATGATAACCTTATTATAGACAAAGCAAAAGGGTTCAGCAATGACCAAACAGATGTATATGGTTTTCCCCTTCTTTTTAGTGGCAACTATATTTGTTTTTGTTTGTTTCTTTTGGTATGACTACTTTTGTTTGTTCATTTTGTTTGTTTTGTTTTCGTTTTTTGTTTTTAGTCTTGTTTTTGTTTTTCTTTTTACCGAATCAAACTAAAGCACCATATATTATATTTAATAAACCGTATACGTGACGAATTATCCCATGTATATTTGTGTAATGTATGAAATGTCATACGTCAGGAATGGCTACTATCTTCATCAAGGACTGTATATAATACCTGTCCCTTGCTTTGTATACTAGTATTAAATCGGGGTTTTTTCACAAAGAAGGAACCACAACCACAAAGATCGTTATATATACATGTAATGTATGTTTTACAACAGGAAGTTACCTAAGCGACATACAATGCAATTTAAAATGTAAATTATGTGACTTATTCGTAAACAAATTTGTTAATTTTACTTTCAAATCAGTTGACCTTGATCGTACTTGATAACGGTCATTTCAGAAACTCATGACGTGCACAAAAGTTGATATCTACATTTGTATTGCTTTTTTATAATCTAAAAATTGTGTTTTCACGTTTTTATGTTTTATTTTTCACAAAGGGGATATAGTAATATACGTGTTAGGACTAGAGTTATGGCGATTAACGCCACTTTCAGCAATATGTCAACAGGATTAGTGTACCCGGTGCAAAACACTGACCTACCGCAAGTCACTGACCAACGTTATCACATAATCTTGTATAGAGTACATCTCGTTCTGATATTGTTGTTGTTTTTGTTGTTATTTGCATTGATATTATTATTATTATTATATTCGTCTTATTACATGTATCTGATTACTAAATATGTTGACAACCATCGTATTTAATTACTCTATGGAATTACTTAACGTATTTTGCTTATGATGTGTAGGGACTTTGGTTTTATTGCTTCCAAAACTTTAAAATGTTTGACTTTCTAATCTTTTGATTTTGAGCGTACCCGATGAAGGTTATTCTAGAAACGCGTCGTGCGCACTAAATTTGATATCTACGTTTTTTTTCATTGAAGAAAACAACTGTTTTTGATTGATTTTGATTTGATTTTGAATTTCGGTGCTTAACGCCACTTCGAGCAATATTTCAGCTCTATCATGGCGACCAGTTTTAGTGGTGGAAGAAGCCAGTGTGCCAGGGCAGAACCACCGACCATGGGCAAGCAACTGGTAAACTTGATCACTTGCGGTTACGAGTTAAGTACACAATTTTATGTAATTTACAAAGCAGGGCGCGAACTCACGCCGTATTGGTGATAGGCCTGTATGAGTTGATAGGTAATCAACTACCTAATTCATTGAGCCACCGGGGTCCAACTGTGCTTGCCATTAAAACGTAGATGGCTTTCAGTGTGTCCAGAAAATTATATTTTCAATGCAACATTTCTGCGAAAAGAGTGGAATCCATTTATCTAGGAAGGAAAAAAACGGATATCAAATTAGTCTATTTTTTTTTCGATGTGCGGTACACACCCACGAAAAGGGGTGGGCTGGTTATATAGTTTAATAGTCAAATTGAATACACACAACAATAGAAGACGGAAGTTGAACCACATTGATCAAGTAAAGGTTAACGTAAGGTAGATCATGAGTTCGAACCCTGATTAATATTTTGTAGCTGCGTCTCTTTGTCGAAATCTACATTAGAGGTCTTTAGTGTCCAAGAAGCGCGTACTCTCCACGTTATCAAATATGTTCTACAGTCAGGCTTTCCGTATTATAACGGGTTCATCCTATCCGCCACACGGGGACTCGCTGAGCAGCTCTGTGGGTGTGAGCATGTTGACATGTCTGATATATGCATAATTGGACATTGTATTTGACCAAGATAATACAATTTCGAAGAGAAAATTATAAATTCAACATTACACATTTACAGTGTAACGTTTGAATAATTAATCTTGTTTTTAATAAGGCAATATTTCTCATATGAAGTACAACCGGTAGTTCGTGAAAAATTAAGTTTCGATTTAGTGATTGTTTTGTCTCAAGCTCTTCAGAATCCACAATTAAGAAACAATCAAATAAACAATAGAACATGACGGTTCATCTAGTGAGGCATGGACTGCTTACTCTTCCAGAGCATCATAGGTGACCCCTCTCTTCGAATAAGGTTATAACTGCCCAATCGTTTGTTTTCAATGTAAAGTTTAGGGATCATTGTTTTTCTTTTTGTCCCCTTCTTTGTCTTTAGAATTATCTGTATTTCATAGATTTACGGCCTTTGAATAATCTTTTAGGCATCTTCAAACATTTCTTCACCCTTAAACACGACATGTTTGGAATATTAGCTATATTCTTGAAGAAAAAAGTTAACAGACAATAAATCAAACACAAAATGTGTCGCATAGTTCGGCCTATTACTTTGTTTCGATTGTCATAATCGAAAAGGGAGATAATTCACGCAAAAGGCCGGAGGATATTGCCAGTGACCTATTACTGGTTTCCAAAGTAGACTACTATTAAACTGTTATTTATCATGAGCTGTTGTAATACGTCTTTTATATCCAAGAAGATTGTCTTTATCTCCAGACACCTCTCACATATGTACGAGATGTTCTCTGTACCTATTGAGCTTGTAGGTTAATCTATGGTGTCTAACGCCACTTTCAACAATATTACAGTTATATCAGGGCGGTCATGGTTGATGAAGCCGGAGTACCCGGAGAAAACCACCGATCTGTCGCAAGTCACTGACAAACTTCATCACATAATGTTGTATCGAGTACACCTCGCCATGAACGGGATTCGTGCTCACATCGTTAGTGGTGATAAACACTGATTACATAGGTACTTGTAAATCCAAATACCATACGATCACGACCACGACGGCCCCTTGTAGTTCGTCCTGAATAAAAGGTGAATACTAGACGAACCTGTTAGTTGTTTTCCCCCGAGCAAGATTTTATTTTACATGAAATAGCTGTAATTTTATTTGCAAATTTTATCAAAATTTATCATTGAATAGTGCAGGGTCATATTATTATTATTTTTTTTTGCATCTTTTAATATTCGGCAACATAGATTAAGAAAAAAAAATGTAGTCTACCAACCCTACTATATAGAGGTTAGAGAATACCGAAGGAGACAATAAAAATGGACAATCCAGAGAATCTGGCAACATATGGTACACAAGAAGAAGAAACACAAAACAAATACACAACACAATACGAGTTGCACACTAAACACAAATAACGTAATAAAGACATAAAATGGTCGTTCCCTATAGCTCATCCACAACTCACTGTCCTGAAGTGAAGATATAACAACTGTAATTGGTGTATTATGTACAAATGTTTGAATTTAATGGTTAATTAATGGACTTATAATAATACAAGAATAGCATTCTACATAACATATTTTGTTATTTACAATCCGATTTAAAAAAGTAAATACACGAAAAAGATACTCATTTATCTCCATGCCGTTTGATATTCACTGCCTTCAGATGTAGGTTGATTTTCAACATGTCTTACTTTCAATTTAGCTAAATCCACATCCACATAACCACTGTTATCATGTGGTATCGCATCTACTTCTTCCCCTCTGCAATATTGATTCGGAGTGGCGCCATCACTGCTACCATCTATATCAGATAACTGAAGTGGTTTCTCGTATGCATTGTTTTCGTCATTATTTTTGTGTTTCCTTTTTCTAACACGCACAACTATAATTACCACGATTAGAAACAATCCACCGCTGGAAGAGCCGATTATAATTGACTTCGTATCTGATTGCGTATCGGGTTTGCCCGTGACAGCGGGTTCGTCCTTCGTTGTAAAAAGAAGTGTGAGGTCGAAGTTGATGGTGTCTGTTCCATCGGTACAAGATATTATAATTTCATATTTAGAAGTTGTGTTTACATCAATACTTGAATTTTCAGACAACATCAGATAGGCATCTGAAAATGAATATACAAGTTACAAAATGAACAACATAAAAAAAAATACCAGTGTCTGAACAATTCCAAAATATCATAGAAACAGAGGCAACATTGATACCTGTTACACACATACACATGCTCACTCACTTTGGTGCAGTTCTTTTATCTGGTATCCCATTAACCCGATATATCTTTGTTCCTGTGAACGTATTATACATTTTGAGGTGAGAGGTGGTTGTTCAAATCGGTGATATTGGTGGAGTTGCCATTAGTAGAGAAGGAACTCATTACCTTTCCGGAGCACATATTACGATTACCGGATTTGGCGGTGTTCGCGTTACTCTTTAGTTTTCGAGGTAGAGTGTTTTAAATAATTTTGTTGTACTTTTGTTCGTTTTCTTTTGACCATTATATTGTTTGTCCTCTGATTAACGGCTTCTGTTTCACATTTAGTATATTGAGACTTCCCTTGACCAATATAAATAATAAATACAATTATGAATTCCCTAATCCTGCTTATAATTACCATTCGAAGGCAACATGACACATATATGACCGTTGTCGTTCAGATAACATCATTGTCAATATCACACACTTACCGTTACCGTGTAGAGACAAGATGAACATGTCAGTATGGGGTGATGTCTTGTTGATCATGCATGTCACGTGGTCTGACGGATCGTCTACAGTGAACGTTGTAAGATTAGGATTGATGTTGATTGGGTTGATTCTCAACATTTCGGAGAGGTCATGTATCATAGGAGGCTACAACGATAATGATCACATGTCACACAATTTGTGATTAGATGACCTCTGACATTACCTTTAGATGACCGCTGACATCATCTTTAATTTGTTGAAAGTGGTCAGAATTTGGTAGAAACAGAAGTAAAAGTGGGTATTTTGAATACAAAGATATTTCTATTTGATAATGAAGGGGATGTTGAGAAGTAGAAAGTTCGTACATTGTTGTGTAAAGCGCATTGTAGTTTGTTTTACCGTATTGTTCATTTCTGCAGAACAACCCTCAGAACAATATATGTTTCTATGTTGATTCATACAAATATACAAACAGCTAAATAAAGAAAAAAAAAACGAAAAAAAAAGAAAAATATTTCATCAGGTTGACAACATTTAAATGTGTATAAATCTTAGAAGTTTAATCAAGGAAATATGTAATATTTACACGACAGTTTTCCGAGTTTAAACGTTTAACCAGGAAAACCGTGGTATAAATGATTTGTAACATGATGCCATATCACATCTAGGTCGTTGATTATTACACGGGTTTTCTAAGAGTAATAATACTAAAGCCCATATTTCTGCTTGTATTATATCACTGTTCTTAGCTGTTGCTTACATTCTGGTATATAGCCATAAAAGGACCAAATGAAAAGAGTGCATTCATGTTACAATGTAATATTAAAAATCTTAGACTGATTCTTTTAAGTGTTCAGAGTCATACAATGACTACAATAGGCTAAATCACAATACTGTATTATACTCTATCAAAACGTCCGTTTTCAGATCGAATTAAGAACAGATTGAAGATACCAAAGGTTTATAATCAGAAGCCGTCACACAATGAACGAATGAAAAGGGCAGAAGACAAATACAAAATACTACACAGAAAACTGAGCACCAAGAACCCAACTAAAAATCTGCAGTGAACTCAGGTGCTGCGGAAAAGTTATGTCATGTTTCTTTTAAGTGACACGAACACTATCTTAAGAGAAACCATGTCGGATACTAATACAAAGTGAACAACATGAACCTCACAGAATCCGGAGATAAACACAGTCTCTCCAAAAGGGATAGTAATTCCTGCTCTGCTAGTGGCACTTGTCGTGCTACTGTTGTAAAAAAGTCGATGACAACCCATGGATTGGGAGATGACGAGATGGTGTATATAAAATAATTTTATTACCACTTAAAATAATGGTTCGTTCACTTCTTCCATTCATGCACGGTAAATTAATTCCGTCTTTAGAGTCAACAGTATATAAAAGGGATTGCTCCACTTGATTTTCAGAATATATAATATACTAGTATTGACCTTGTTCACATCAAGGAGAGATAAAAAAAAAAAGCACTGATTACTGTGCGGTTGATACACTCGGAGACAAATAGTCAACAATCAGCAGAGGTATCGACCCAGTGATAGTAATAGAAACTTAGACATTACATTTAGTGCGGACGACGCGTTTTTTCACCAATGACCTCCGTGAGCCTCAGTATTTTCCCTGATTCATACTCACAATATTTTCCGTCACTGTAACGTTCAGAGTAGCTGTATTATAGCACCAATCTTGTACTGACAATACATAATTATGTCTTGTTATCTTCTGTCCTGTAGAATGTGGCAGTGTTTTCTTTACAAAGATACTTCCTGTAATTAATTTAATTTAGGTAATATAGGGTTATGGTGTTTAATGCCGCTTTCAGCAATACTCAGCTATATCATGGCGATGAATATGTTTCGTCTTACGTAATATTAAGGGATATAGATTATGTCTCGGTTTTTAAATGGTCCGACAGCGTTGTAGATTTTTTTTCCCTTTTTATTCATTACTTCTATGCTAATACCGCCCACACATTTAGGCCTTAGATGCTGGGTTCAACATATTGTTGAAAGTGGCACTAAACATCATATACCATAAACCGAACCGAAAGTGAGTGGTTGTGTATAATTGTATCAAGATAATCGATTTAGCCTGTTTCCATTATTTTGCGAATGAATTTTGAAATTGTTCAGAGAGTGTGGTTATTTTATGTTTTCCAATTTATTGCAATACATGCTCTCAATACGTACGTAAACTAGTATCAAAATAGAAGTATTTATTATCATAGTCCAGCTCCATGTTTTGAATAAAATATCCAAAATCTGTTATCTCAACATCCAATACTCTGCTATTGACACTTTTACCGTAACCAATAGTTACGCTGTCAGGAGTCATACCAAATTGTGGTGGTCCCTCTAAAATATAATGAAAAATAAATATATAAGTATGAAAAAGATTAGCATGATCACATCATGTCACGGAGAGTGAAGGTTTGGGCCCATAAAACTGGCTTAACTCCACCACTTGTCATTGACATGCCTATACCAGGTCAAGAAAGTGAGTGTAATAGGAGTATCGATTTTGCCTCTTTCTGCAATTTTTCTATTGGAGCGGCCATATACTGTATATGTGTGTTAGGGCGTATCGATTTGCATCTATTTCTATGATATTGGAACTGTTCCGACAGTGTGGTATTTTGTATATTTCATTTGATTTGAATTACTATATATAAATATAAATATAGTAGATATATAAATATACATATACATTTGTATAATGAAGTATAGTGGTGGCCTAAGGTTTAATGTTGTTGCCTTCTACCAAGGAGTAAATAGAGATCCCTTCTTCAAATCAGTTGACAATAAAAATGAATACCGAAATGTCTAAATATTTATATCATGATGAGGAGGAACTATTTACATCGACATTTCTTTTACTGATAATGAATTATGAAAAGAAAGTTTAACCAGTGTTGGGCATCTATTTCAACCATATGAATAAAACGAACAATTACCCTTCATCGTCACTGAACTAACTGGACACACAACGACCACGACACATATGACGTTTAAAATCCAGCTCCTGGATTGGGAAGGCACAAACATGTCACCCAATATGTCACATCACTACTAAGTTACTTACTACCTGTAGAAGTGTAAGACAGGGTGTAAATTCTACTTGATTGCTCGGGTAGGGACTCTACGTTGATCTCATCCCCAACATTTGTAGAGCTCATATTAGTCCGTAGTGTGGTCGTCGAACATGGCTTCTTAGAAGGCTGGCAGTCATAGTATCCAATTGTGTTATTTCCACCATCGTGCCTGAAATACCAATTACAGGATTAATATAGCTAAAAGAGTGATTAAATATAATGAAAAAAAATATCACACTGATGGATCCGCAACAGCTCTATAATTCAACCGAAAAATCGTAGAACGACAGAAAGACAAGCACACGTAGATATATATGAAGGTTCACTTTCCTGGCGCTGGCATGTCAATAACAACTTGAGTTGTTACAAACCTCCTCACTAAGTAAAATGCTGCTGCGGTCATGCAAGTTTTTATTCCACGAAAGTGAAATGCCAACCACCAGATATAACTGGGTAAGCAGCGTTGTAATAAATACCGTATATTAATTACTAAACGTCAAAGTGGTTGTACATTTGTATTTCAACAATATTCACGGGAAGAAAAAAGCTTACAAGGAACCATGTAAGTTTACAAGGAACCATGTAAGTTAAAAGATGACACAAGGATACATGAATTGTCAGAAAACAATAAGTGGACGTCTCACAATGGCGAAATTATGTCATATTCCTACAGACAGATATTTCTTCCGGGTTGGGAAGATAAAAGAAAAAAACACAAATTAGAGCAATTTGAACAATATAAATCTCACGGGGTATGGGGGAATAAAGAAATTAAAGCAAATGAAAATTGTTGAATGCCATAACAGAAAACAAATTATGAACCTGAGGTCACTCCGCTGTTTTGTGGGGTTCGTGTTGCTCGATCTTCAGTTTTATGTGTCTCGGTCGTTTTTCTTTTGCCATTGTATTGTCTACCTTTCTTCCATTTGCAGATTCCGTTTACCCCTCTGACAAGTTTTCTTATGCTTATTTTTGAAGACTATACTCTGACTGTGTAATGTAGAACACCAATAAAGGTGATGTTCCCTTACTTTAATTTGTGTCTAAGTGTTTATCTGGAAACAAACATTAATTTGTTTTATAGAATTAAAAGAATCACATACAATTTCTGAAAATGAGCAAACAATTCCTAAAAAATTAAAAACAAATGTTTCATTTAACGTCACATTAAATGGTTTCAAAATGAGAAATAGAAAAAAAATTAATTTAATTGTCTATATTGTCTTGTGTGATTTTTGTTTGTTTTTTGTTTTGGTTTATTGCTGAATTATCTATTAGTTGCTATACTATTATAAGAATTACTCACCATCCAATAATATCTCCTGTGTTGATCAATATTCTCTCATTTTCATGTACGTTGTAGGTTGTTTGATTGTTAATTGCTATTGAGAAATATAATATAATACATTTATACAAACAATGTATAGTAAACACATAAAACATATTAGAGAAAACCTGAAATATGAGTTTTACAAGATGTGAATACATATTTGTATATTAAACAAGTGTTGCCTGAGGGCAAGTGTGGACACAGAATTGTGATGTCCAAAAGGCAAGTGTGGATGTCAATATTTCATATT
>MJUT01048090.1:60665-71718 GCA_002080005.1 Gigantidas platifrons | reverse complement strand
AAAAAATAATAAATTCAGATTTTCTATTTAAAATAAATCTCATTTATAAAACCACTGATATTTGTGTTCAAATGTAACGCTGATTTAAACTTTAGTCGCAACAAATTTGTATTTTTCTCTTTAAACATAACAATTATTTAACTGTCAAATTCACAAATAAAGTTCACCCCCTCCCCATTGTTCCCCCTTTTTTCTTGTTTAAATCAATGATCACCAATATTCCAGAATCAAACTAATGAATACATATAACATAGATTTCTTTTATATGCATTTTGCATTGTCAAGATTCTATATTTATAAACTATTGACTTGAGTAACCTTGATAAACCATGCGGAGTCAGTGTGTTTTAAATCGGTCATCCAATCAGGACGCTCATTATTGTCCAAGACAAAATACATCGCTAAGATTACCTGTGGGTGTTTCTCCACTCGTATATTTACATAGATATCGGAGATATTTCGTCATAAAACTTCACACATGATTTTGTCTATCATATTTCTTGAAGACAAACATAAAATGTTATTTCATTTATCAATATTTTATGAGTATCAACTTTTTTTCAACACCGTATCTGTTCACGTGACTACACATGCTACTCACAGTGACCCGTGACCCACATTAGCACGTGTGAGCAGTCATTTGTAAACATGGTATATAATTATGCTTTGCAATAAAAACGTATATTTCTAGCTTAGTGCACATGATACCTTTCTAGAATAACCAACACCAGGTTCATAGTCAAAAGATTGGAAAGCCAAATAATTTAAAGTCTTTGTGAGTAATTAAAGCAAAGTTCCAAAATAACATAAAGTTACATATGCGTGGGTCATATTGACCTTAGTTTTAATTATTTTCATTATTTAGGAACTGCACATTTCAAAGATAAATATATTTAATAGGCCAAGATATATTGTCATTTTAACTTTACCGTTAACAAGTATTGTGTTAGTCCCAACAACTTCATATCTATTGACGTCAGTTTTTCTCCATACACTGAATGTTACAGTCCCTGTCTTTACAGGTATATAATGCCACATGGTAATCTGTCCACAACAATGGACGATATTTACTGGATCTAGGAGAAGATATCCTGTTCCTAGATGTAACAAATGCATAGACTATTATTATATACTGTCCACTTAGCACAAAATTATAAAGCTGGGCTTCATATCAATCTGGTATATTTAGCTTAGATGGTTAAGGTTACGGGGTTTAACATCACTTTCAACAATATTTCAGCTATATATTTGCAGTTAGTTTATTAGTGGAAGATACCATAGTACTCAGAAAAAAGCACTGACAAACTTTATCACATAATGTTGTATCGAGTACTCCCGGCATGTATATTTGGTATTAAATTGCAGTGCGGGTGTGACTGTTGCTTAAGGCCGATTGAGCAATTTTCTTCTGCTAGCGAAAACAAGTTTACATATCAATGAGATGATGATAATTGTGTCCGCTGTACACTAGAACACTACATTTAGTTAGAGCTTTATAGAGCTAGCTCACTGGAACTACTCTTCGTGGCAACTGGTTATCCAACAGCAATACATATATAGTCAAACTATAAAAAAATATAGGCACAGACTCGCTTCCACTGAAAAAGACCATACATCATCTTAAAAATGAATGACAACATAAATATAGACAGTACAATAGCAGTTTCAATGTAGAAATCTTTGTAACATACCATTGGAGGAATCATTCTTTAGTTGTAAAGATGCATCTTGTCTATTATAAAACTTCTGATCACCACAATCTAGAACAAAAATATAATAACGTAAATTACACGTCAAATATGTACAAATATAGATACACATGAGCATAGGGAATGTGACCGAGTGGTCTAGGGCCCTGGACATAATGCTAAACGATTGGTGCTGCAGTGTATTATTAGTGCTACATCAAATCGCTGGAGGGTGAACAAAGATTTATCAGAACATTGTTGGATTAAATTTGCAGACGTTGCAGGCTTAACATTTTATTATGAACACAAACTTTCTCACTGGAAAAAACAATTTTATTTTATTTTCACAAAATTATATTTAAAGTTTCGCCTTTTTATCAAGTTCACAGGGGCAATCAATGCTGTTCCATGGCCGTCATCATAAACTGATCGATCGCTAAGAAACATTCATTTCTCCAATGGCAATAAATGTGTCCCCTTTTATATAGCACGATCTGGTTCACCGTTACGATATATCCATATCTCAAATGCCAATGGATCCGTTAATTTTGACCTAGATTTGTTTTCTTTCCTCTATCACTGCTAAGATTTTACCGGATTTGACTGTATATATGAGTAACATAGTGGGTGTCTTATAGGAAGCAGGAACTGCATACCCTTCACGAGCACCTGAGTCACCCCCAGTTATTGGTGGGGTCAGTGTTACTCATCTTTCTAGATTGCTCTGTTGTTATTTTGCATTGTTTGTCTCCCACTGTGTCTTGTCCCAAGATTGCTTTGTTTATGGATTATCAATGTTTGATTTCCCCTTCACTTTTTTCTAACGTTTACTTACATGTAATGTTATCAATTCGATTCCCGTCCATAGATAGATGTGCTCTATACCACTGTGCATAGTAACATTTCTCAATGAATTGAAGAAGGCATATGTTATTCTCTTGTTTTGTCCAGCAATAAGGCAGGTGAATCACGATAAAACTGAACTACCCATGTCATATAACTTTATTTTCATTGTAGTAAAAGCATGCTTTTATCGGTCCTTGTATTGGCTGTCCTTCGATTTACGTCTTCTGATTTCATCATTATTATCTTCAATATTTTCTTATGTATCTTTTATTAATCAATCACAAAGGGTTAAGGTTAGAGCTGTGGTGTTTAGCGCCACTTTCAACGATATTTCAGTTAGATCGTGGTGGTCAGTTTTATTGGTGGAGGATACCAGAGTACGCGGAGAAAACCACCGACCTATCGCAAGTCACTGACAAACTGTATTACTTAATGTTGTATGAAGTACACCTCGCCATGAACTCAATTACAAATGAAGTAATTTTAACTTAACACTCACGAGAACAATTCTCTTCGTTACAATCTCTTGTTTCGGTTAATGATCCTTCACACTCGATTGTTACGAATCCACTATTGCACGAGCGTGTTCTTGTCTGTATGCCTGTTAGACAGGTGTCTGAACAGTTACTCCATGGTCCCCAACTGTTCCAAGGAACTTCTACAGCATAATAAAGTAATGTGTTTATTAATGATTTGACTGACGTTAGCTTTCTCAACTTGTATTTTAAAGTTTGTTGACGATTCATTTAAGGTTTTAATCCCTTTCAAATGCATGGGCCAATTACGGATTTTGTATCAACGCAAGATAGGTGCGATGCAGGGTCAGGAAATCGGGATAGATTTTCGAGTAGAGAAATGAATTCGTTAGGAAAAACAGCATATACAAATACATATAGTTTACTTGCAAGTTGGTGAATAATTAGGTCTAAGTCTCTTATATGTAGTAATACCTACCTCTTTAATCCTAAGACTAAATGCTTACAAATAATAAATTATATCTTTTTACAATTAACGCATGCAGGAAATCCACCCCCCCCCCCAAAAAAAACCCAAAGCAAATCAAGAAAAAAAAAGAACATAGAACATAAAAATATCCCAACACCCTCAGAACAATTCCAATATCAAATAGACAGAATCGTAGATACAGATGGTAATTCAACACTCGTCATCCTGACTTAGTTAACGTAACGGAACATCTGTGTCACAAATGATCAGGGATATGTTTCACTTGTAAGCACTTACCGTCTCTTTCCTCATTCATGGCTTATCACCGGATTTGTAACTAGAGTAACACGACTGGTGCTACACGTGGAGCAGGAACTATTTACCCGTGTGGGGCACCTGATTTCATCCCCGATTTTGGTAGGGTTCGTGTTACCCGATCTTTAATTTTATGTGTAATGTTTTAAAGATCGTTGTTTGCCGTTTGTCGTTTTTCTTTTGGCCATTGTGTTGTCTGTGCTTCTTCAATTTACGGAATGTGATTACCCCATTGGTATCTCCAAACTCTTTTTCGTGACATACGTATACATGGCCACTCACTCTCCGGCATTGATACAGATACTTCAATAAAAAGGCTCGTGCTAACTTCTATAATTTCTATCGATTTCTATTGTTGCTGTTTGTGTGTTTATAAAGTACACCGTTACATTTTAACTGTGTGATTAAAAAGGTAGGCACGACCACCTGGTGATTGTTATTGATAACAACCTACCGGTTTTAACATTGTAAAGATGTTATGATTTCAACATTGTTTAACATATCATTCCATTATATTAATCATTTGCATGTTTTTATTTTTAAATGATTTGATTTGATTTTGAATTTTTTGGTGTTTAATGCCTTTTCAGCAATAGTTCAGCTATATCATGGCGACCAGTTTTAGTGGTGGAAGAAGACAGAGTACCCAGAGAGAACCACCGACCATGGGCAGGTCGGGGGCGAACCCACGCTGTAGTGTTGATAGGCTTGTATGAGTTGTTTGGTAATACAACTACCTAACTCATTGGGCCACAAGGGACCTTATTTTTGAATGATGTTTTGACAGTCGCTGGAAGAGGGCGAAACCAAGACCTATTTCAATTCTTGCTCTCTGTCTCTGTATTGTAGTGACTACCCATGTACAGAGTTCCTAGTACACACTGCCTATAATAATGCATATTATCCATCCTACCAAACAGTCAATATCCAAGTACAGTTATCCGTCCCTAGAACGAAGTAATTATCTTACTACACAAACGCTATACTAGTACACAGCTCCCCCTTATAATCGTATACTGCACCTCTCATAATACACAGTTCATACTCTAGTACACATACCATATTCTTATTAAATTGATGTGAAAATACTTAACAATAAACGTAAAACAGATGACTTACTGATACACTCGTATTTATAATCAAGTGCTGTGCATGTACTACATGTTACATCAAAGCTTGAATCTGTTACATTACAGGTTGTTTTGTTGTTACATTTATTCTGCAAATGCGTTGTTGCAAAAGCACCAGCATATTTTGAATAATACCCGCATCCCTGATGCGTTTCCCATAGTGCTTTCTCCACTTTTAAGTATCCGCCTGGACAAGTCCAATTCAACGTAGTATTCAAACATGCAATTCCCTTATCTATGAGAGAAGAACACATTAAGAAGATTAATGCATTAATTATTGTCATTATATTGGTCCTTCTATTTGTGCAACATTCTAGGGAGAATATGTAGACTCATGTCAGTATAACATAATTGTGCTTTGTTTTCTTGTTATTGTAATAATAATCAAGTCCTGTGCATTTACTACATGAACCATTAAAGTTTGAATCTGTTGCATTAAAATCACAGGTTCTTTTGTTGTTACATTTGTTCTGCAAATGCGCTACTACAGAACCACCTGTATAGTCTGAATCACTCCCACAGTTCCCATGCGTTTCCCAGTTTGCTTTCTGTACTTGTAAGTACCCGCCTGGACAAGTCCAAGTCAACGTATTATTCAAACATGCAATCCCGGAATCTATGAGAGAGGAAAACACAAAGAAGTAGAATATATTAATTATTGTTATTGTGTTGGTCCTTCTATTTGTGCAACATTCTAGTGAGAATAAAATAAAAGAAACACCAATCATATGTATTGCCATTTCTTCTCTACGAATAGACTATATCCAACAAAGTTCGATCGCTTTTTCATTTATCCCATCCACCAAGAAAAACTGCCTATCGGCTAAAATGCACTTACACTTTATCAAAGCATATTTTGATTGAACGATATTACAGTATGAGTAGAAAGCTTGTTTTCGAAAATTTAATAATCTGCCCCTAAAGGGTTATTTTTTGCGCTGTGAATTTCATAAGGGTTGGGGAAATATAAATTCAGGTCTGATTGAAAGAAAGTTTGGTATCAGCTGAGGCATGGATACACTGTATCAAAAACTTAAAGATACTAAACGGGTAGTCTGTCGTAATTCTTTACAGGACAGGAAATAAAATGGGCAAAAAGAAAACGAAAAAAAAAAGAAGAAAAATAATGGTCAACAATTTTTTAGTGAAAGGACATCATCTATATAGCGGAACCAATAGAAACTCTATTATAAATTACAGCCACAGGAAACGTTATTTAACACATCATAGAAACTGGCACTCAAGCTCTCGTATTACGGGAAGAGATGAATCTACATATAATTGGTAGTATATGTTTAACGCCTACACTGACCATTGTCAATAAGCATACGGTTGAATTTTGTCTTATTTTAGCTTAACATTATATTGCATTTTTTTCTTTTAATTATGGACTCACAAAAACAATTGTTTTCCTTGCAAACTTCCTCATTGTACGACTCCCCAACACAGGACGCCCCAATATCATTTGGTGACGGATTTGTACAGCTTCTTGTATACAATTGTATACCTCCACCACAAGTAACACTGCAAGTTGAATTCCTAGTCCAATTTGACCAGCCGCCATTTCCTACAATTCAAACAGTTTTATTTAAAGTGGGAAAGAAGCCAACAATTATAACACAAGGTTTAGTGCGTTTTCAATCCGACATGAGAATAAACATATATAAAAAATCAACAAAGCATGTGCATAATAAAATGAAAAGCACTGTCACAATTCAAATAAATTCCATCTATGAAATTTAAAACCTAGAAAAAAATATTTTAAAAGTATAATACGAAAAGCAATACTGGTGAAATGAGTTTTTGCTTTGGGTTATGTATGCATGGTTTAATTGGATGATCATACTGCAATCTGATTGGCTGATCCACCTGGAGCAACATTGGTTATACTTGATAAACTGGGTTGGTATCGTGACATCGCCAAAATATTCACTCGCCAACGACTATTTCAATTAGTCCAATGAAATAATCGTCGATAAAATCATTATATTTTTTGTTATAAAATTAAATTATAAAACATATCTTCAATTTTCACTTGCATAACCTGTTTTGGAACAGTCTACGCTTTTCATCTACCGGCAAATTGGCAGTGTATTAATCATAACCTGCCTCAAACCAAGTTATATCATATAACCTGTTAAAACATTGAGCATATTCTTTATCGCCACGATCTTATGGTAATTGGACTGATATCTACGCTTGCAATTAGTGTCTATTCACCTCTAAAGTTCTGAATTCGGTTGGCGTCCGTGACAGAGTTAAGCACCAATAACCCACAATAAGTTACAAGAATATCTATATTTTATGTGATGTGAGGTGATAGTGTTTTGTTGTTCAATTTTTGTCCTCGGGTATCAGATATACTTTCTTAGGTCCATGACTAAGTTTATTTAACTCAAAATCACACAATTGCTGGCTAAAATGAATTAATGTTTATATGAAATATAACTTACGTTTACAGTTATACGAAACTTGTAATGACGCCTTCCCAACAGACCCACATGAGCTTCCGACGTTGCTATTGGTAACATTAAAACTGCATGCTCTTTGACCATCGCATAAATTTTGGATGCCATATTTATCACCATGACTACATGTGCTGTAGCTATAATGAACAGATGATATTTGTATGGTTTCGTTATATTCACCTGTACAAGTCAACATAGCTCTATCTCCTTCTAAATATTGCATTGCGAATGGATCTGAAAATGAAAAAAAAAACAATATTCTGAGTGAGCGATTGGTGTTTAATATTTCAGCTATATCATGGCGACAACAAGTTACATTCGATGAGATTATAATGATGTTGGCTTTCTACTAGACCAACACGCTTAGATATTGATAGTGATAGCTCGGTGAAACAAGAGTCAGTGGTTAGAAATGTCGCTCAATTAGGAAACATTATCCCAGTTGCGAACCAAACAGTCTTTGCCTTTACTACTTAATGTTATGTGTTTAGCACAGAAGCAGAAACTATCAATCAATTTCATAGTCTTTGTTCGACCCCATAGACCCCTGAACCCAAGATAAATCACACTCGAGCCAAGCACGCTGATCATTACACCACCGATAGGGTATAATAACGATCAAGTGCAAATCTTTAAAAAACATATTTTCAACATGAATGACTCCACGTAGGTATTTGTGCCAACAATTTAGGTATTTTTGAGTTTTGTCCAACATTTGTGATAATTGTGTACACATTTTTATATTTTAAACTTGTGTCAATACTTTATGAATCTCCGTATTATCTTACAGTTGTCTCCATTATACTGCTGGTATTTTTTCTGTGTTTACTAAACTTGCATCCATTATATAGGACAAAAGCGGTAAATCGAAAGGCAGAAGAAGAAAAAAACAAAGAGAAAAAAAAAACGAAGGTGATCTCCGGTGCTCTGAATAGGACAGCAGCTCCGTAAGAATTGTTTGTTTTTCGGCCCTTTGCTTGACAAGCACTTCGGTTTGTTGTAAGATTCCAATAAAATACAATAAATTATTGTAGAAGGCGAATATAAGAATTAATTATCAGAGAAGAATTTTATATATAGAGACAATGTCCGTGAAGTGTCTTAAAATATGAAGTTATGTGTATGAACCTTAAAAATTGAAATAAAGGATATGTTCACATATGCATGACGCTTCCTGTATTGGTTTGGTACAGACACTTAGAATAAATAAAATGGTGCGGGTGAATTAGTTGTATGGACCAACATCTCATCTCTTATAGAAATGTTAATAATACTAACATGAACAGCGATATGCTACCCCAAGCTGAGCTGTAAATTCATTTGATGAACATGTTGAGTTATGACTTTTAATCAAATCTGCCAATTCAAATTCACATTGAACGTTCTTATTGCACAAATTTGAAACCTCTTTTAGAATATCCTCGTCAGTATCATTGCAGACAGTCGAGTTGAAATCAACGGTGACAATTTTGATCGTTGCTGCATATTCGGCAGACGTACAATTCAAAGAGGTAAAGCCTCCATCAGATATCACTTTGAATCGCGTGTCTGGAAAGAAAATACGAATTGCGGTCGTTAGTAATACGTATACACACTTAATATAAAAACAAACTTATATGTAAATGTTCTTGATTACTATTATAAATAACATCACATGGAATGATATATGCATCGTATTGCTGACTCGGTTACACAGCAACTCTGGAGTTATATTAACATTTGCATAACGTTGAAATGCCATGGTGGCATTGCATCAATATTGATTCAACGTTAAAATTACACCAAGTGCTTGCTTAGGAAGTGGCTACCATTGTAGTTTAATACCCGTTATACGACATATGTGATGTTTGTCAGGCACTTTTTACAGGTGCGCCGTTTTCTCCTGTTACCCCACCACATAAACTGCTATTTTATTGAAAATTATTTTTAAACACCAGTCAATTAAACCTTTATATATATATATATATATATCTGTTATTATGTGGAAAATATATCAAATGTCATGTGACCGAACTAAATATCTCACATTTTCCATCCTGCCGGAAAGATACACTTAATCAATAAAAACGTAGATACATATATCCAATTTAGTGCGCACGACGCGTTTCTGGAATAACCATCATCAGGCACGCTCTACATTGGAAGATTGGAAAGCCAAATGATTGCAACTTTTGAGAGCATTAAAACCAGAGCCTAAACAGGATAGACTAATCGGCTAATGTCTCCTTTTCATAGCAAGGTTAAAAATGAAGGAAGCCGGAGTGTACGCAAGGGATATATGCATTGGAGTTTAACATTCACGCGATAGAAACTGGTAAGATGACGACGTTCCAGTTTGCAAGATTTAAACACGCATCTAATAATTCCTGTTATTTTCCAATATTTTGAACAAATTATGTATATTATGTTACATTTAAAAATAATAATAACGTTTGTACATGTCTAAATAAATAAGAATATTAATAGCGCATTACTTGCTTTTTCCATCGCTCTCATGTTGAGTGATAAATTTCCAACATGGTGGACATCAATTCGTTAGTCACACCCGCTGTACGGTTACAAGTAGAAACCATCGTTGAGTACAAACATGTACATTGTAAGCACTCTTGCTTAATGAAGGTATCATTTTCTACACCCACTGAAGGTTATCGACTTTTTAATGTTAAACACAATTGTTTACTTAAATTAATTAATTATATAGATTGAGTAAATACGATGATTATTAACAGTATTTAGCAATCGTATCAATGTATTCAGAAGAATAAAATGTTAATAATAATAATTATCATTAAAATATTGTTGAAAGTGGAGTTAAACACTATTACCCTAACCATAATTCATAGATTACTATATCACTTTGTAGAAAATAAATAATACAAACATGAAAACACTTTTTTTTAGATTATAAAAAACAATAAAATGTAAATATCAACTTTAGTGCTGATGATCCGTTTCTGAAATTGTGTTTGCTTGATGGTGTTTAACGCCACTTTCAACAATATTTCAGCTATATCATGATGGTCAGTTTCATTGGTAGAGGAAACCGGAGAACCTCGAGAAAAACACCGACCTATCGTAAGTAACTGACAAACTTTATCACCTCGTCCTGATCGAGATTTGAAATCCCAATATCAGTGGTGTTAGGGACTGATTGCATATGTAGTTGTAAATCCAACTATCATACTGCCTCTTGTTTCTGAAATAACGTTGATCAAGTATCCTAAAAGTCAACAATTTTTAAAGTGATCGTGTTCTACGAATTAAAATATGTCATTGAAATATAGCATATTATTTCATTTTGTTTATTGGCTTGAATTGTATGTCTCTTAGAAAAACTACCAGTTGTAATACATGTATCACGTGCATCAATAACAATATTTGGTCTGTAAACAATAAACGATTTAATATACAGAACAACGGGCAGGTATTATATACAGTTGTTGTGATGAAGAGAGTAGCCATTCAATACTATCTTCCTTGTTTTATTTCTGTGTTTTGGAGTATGCCATTTCATACATTACACCAATATATACGAGATAATTGCTCACGTACAAGTACTATAAAAAAAAATATTGTACCTTTTTTTAAATTTGATTTGGAAAACAAAAAAAAATCAAAAAAAAATATTGTACCTTTTTTTAAATTTGATTTGGAAAACAAA
>MJUT01048090.1:22242-54204 GCA_002080005.1 Gigantidas platifrons | reverse complement strand
ATACACGCAAACGAAACGAACGAAAAACGCAAACGATACGTAATATCTGTTAAATTAAACGATCCAGGGTCTGTACAGCACTCGAGGTGACCACGCCTAGCCATTACGCCACCAATGTGGTTGCTGCATGTAGTACTATAAAAATCCAACTAGGCTGGTTGGTTAAGTACAAAGCGGAACTCATCATCATTTCATCAAAAAATAACTTGTTCTCGAAATGATATCGCAGAAAAATTGCTGAATTGACCAACAGTCACCCATCAGCTGGACTTACAACTACCTAAGCAATCAGTGCCTATCACCAATAAAGTTGTGAGTTCGAATACCGCTCACTGCGAGGAGGTGTGTTCTCAATACAATGTTATGTGATGAAGTTTGTCAGTGACCTACGACAGGCCTGTGGTTTTCTCAGGGCTATCCTGGTTCCTCCACCAATAAAACCGTCCGCCACGGTAAAACTGAAATATTGTTGAAAATGCCGTTAAACACCATAGCCCTATCCCTCACCCATCAGTTGGATGTTTGGTTTCCAATTGACAATGGGGATATTGACGGGTCTAATAAAAAACTCCCGAATAAAACATATCTTTATTATAACAGTCTATCGGAAAGCTCCCATTTTACCAGAAGCCATACACCACATAACACACATTAGGTATGCAGATTATTAGTGTGATCGTAGTGATATTACGAAAATAAAGTTTAATAAGTGGTGGTCAGCAATATACCAAAAGGAAAAAAAAGAAATGCAACATTGACCTCTCACCTTAGCTGACTTAGCACAAAACAAGATTATGACTTATGAATTTGAAAATCCAGGTTGTAGTTTGGGACAGGGATAACAATATGTCCTTGTTAATACGATTAATGGGATCCCGACCTTCCCTGTTGATAACAGTATTTCTAAAGGTAATACATATAGTTTGATATACATATACTCATCCAATTAGTACATATCTACGATAACCTTTCTGAGTTCGATAAGTTGATTCCCGAAAAGGCGTATTTGATTCGACCGATAGCATGGTTGAATTCGCTGAATCGATTCCCGTACCTTATAAGGTTATAAGACTCTACCTTTTATGCTAAAATTATCAGGATTTCCTTGATAGAGGGTTGCTGCTATCAAATAAGCTACTGAACCAAGTGTTTAACTTCGAAAGCTTAACGGTCTCCACCATCACTTGTCGTAAACACTTTCCGGTCCTTTCCTAATTCATGACTTATCACTGGGTTTGTGACTAGATTAACACTACGGGTGCCACATGATCTCACCCCGATTGTTAGTGGGGTTCCTATTACTCGATCTTTAGTTTTATATGTATGTTATGTAGATCGTTGTTTGTCCTTTTGTCTTTTTTCTTTAGGCCAATGTATTCTCTGTTCTACTTCTATTTACGGATTCTTATTAACCCTTTGGTATTTTCAAACTCTAAGACTGTAGCTTTCAACGGATGATCCTCTACCCTCCCCAATAAAGTAGATTGTCATAAGAAACTTATATATTGTTGAAAGTTGCATTAACATTTATATTTTATTTTAAAATTTTAGCAAAATTCCTCATTATTATCACATTATTGTTTTGGTTGACCGTTATGGAATATCTGAGTCGTAAGCACTTCCCGGTCCTTTCCTCATTCATGACTTATCACCGCGTTTGTAACTAGATTAACACGACGGGTGCCACATGAGTTTACTCCGGTTGTTATTGTGGTTCCTGTTACTCGATCTTTTGTTTTATATGTATGTTTTGTAGACCGTTGTTTGTCCTTTTGTCTTTTTTCTTTAAGCCATTGTATTGTCTGTTCTTCTTCGAATTACGGATTCTTATTATCTCTTTGGTATCTGCAAACTCTTAAGTAAATCGCCATAAGAAAGCTGACCTATTGCTGAAAGTGGCGGTAAAATGCATATTTCATATTCAAATAGCCAAATTATTATTAATATTATTTTTTTTTTGCATCTTTCAGGCTAATTATTTTTTTCTTTGATACTTGGCAACATAAATTAAAAAAATCCCGCCCACCCTACACAGACGGTCGTTCCCTATAGCTTATCCATATTTTGCTGTCCTGTAGTAAAACTCTATAGCAACTGAAATTGTTGATTTCTGTACAATTGTTTAAATTTAATCTTTAATTCATTTACTAATCATAATCTATGCAATGCGTTGGTGTTTACAAAACGATTCAAAAAAGTAAATACACGAAAGAGATATCGATTTATCTCCATGTTGTTTGATATTTACTGACCTTTGACGTGTTTGGTTGTTCCTCACCATTTCCTACTTTCGTTTTGACTACTAAGCTCACATCCATATATCAATTGTTATCATTTTTGCATCCAGTGGCGGATTTACTATGAAACTAATGAAGCTTAAGTTACAAGTTCCATAATCCTGGAGTGTTTGTAATTAAAATAAAACTGTGTTAGTGATAGAATGAGTTGAAGTATTCACTACTGATCTAGCTTAGAATATCTTCTAATACCTATTTCATATGGTCACAATATCCCTGTAATTGATCAAATTAAAACAAATTATTGGGGCTTGCAGCGCCTGAATCACTAACTGTATGGACTCGTTAAGCTCGACAGAATCTATTTATAGCCTGAAGTCCTTTGTCAATCTACGACTTAATATTTCCACAGTTACTACCTAAGGCAAATCGGATATCTGAATTTTTAATTGAAGCTGCTTTTTTGAAGCACCTCTTTATCCTAACTATGCTATGACGAATGAACCAAAGATGTGCTCAAACCCTGGTTCATAGTTAGTACAAATGATATGTGTTTGTGTACATTTCTGCTGATTTGTTTCGTTAATCAACAACCAGTGCTTCAGTTCCCGTATTTAATGGGGCTCGTGTAACTCGATCTTTAGTTTTGTATGTATATTTTGTAGATAGTTGCTTGTCCTTTTGTACTTTTTCTTTTGGCTTTTGTGTTTTCTGTTCTTCTTCGATATACGGATTCTAATTCCCCCCTTTGGTATATTTTGGCCATTCTGTTGTCTATTCTTCTTCGATATACGGATTCTGATTACTCCCTTTGGTATAGTTTGGCCATTCTGTTGTATGTTCTTCTTCGATCTACGGATTTTGATTACTCCCTTTGGTATATTTTGGCCATTATGTTGTCTGTTCTTCTTCGATATACGGATTCTCATTACACCCTTTTGTATATTTTGGCCATTCTGTTGTCTGTTCTTCTTCGATATACGGATTATGATTACTCCCTTTGGTATATTTAAACTCTTCTTACTGGATATTTCTGTTTTCTAGTTTGAAAATGTTTATATTTTGGTCATTCTATTGAGTTGCTAGGAGCGACAGACCTGGCTTTTTTTCTCATTTACTATATCTATAGTGGAAGGATTATTTGTAGACGGTTCAGTATAAGTATTCACATGGGTCATGTCGAGGTAAATGTATTTATTATGGTTTATCCTGAGTCATTTTTCGTGATGATACCATTGGTCCTCCCCAATGCCATATAGCTATTGCTTCGCTTCTACAAAAGTTTTCCATTCAATATTTAGTTTGCAGAATCTGGTTGGATTTGGGCATTTGTTAGGATAGCACCGTTTGAATAGAATGTATATTTTATAAGGAATGTAGTGTTTGTGTACATTTCTGCTGATTTATTTTCGTTAATCAACAACCAGTGCTTCAGTTCCCGTATTTAATGGGGCTCGTCTAACTAGATCTTTAGTTTTATATGTATATTTTGTAGATAGTTGTTTGTCCTTTTGTACTTTTTCTTTTGGCTATTGTGTTTTCTGTTCTTCTTCTATATGCGGATTCTAATTACCCCCTTTCGTATCTTTTGGCCATTCTGTTGTCTGTTCTTCTTCGATATACGGATTCTAATTACCCCCTTTGGTATCTTTTGGCCATTCTATTGTCTGTTTTTCTTCGATATACGGATTCTGATTACTCGCTTTGGTAATTTTGGCCATTCCGTTGTCTGTTCTTCTTCGATCTACGGATTTTGATTACTCCCTTTGGTATATTTTGGCCATTATGTTGTATGTTCTTCTTCGATATACGGATTATGATTACTCCCTTTGGTATATTTAAACTCTTCTTACTGGATAATTATGTTTTCTAGTTTGAAAATGTTTATATTTTGGTTATTCTATTGAGTTGCTAGGAGCGACAGACCTGGCTTTTTTTCTCATTTACTATATCTATAGTGGAAGGATTATTTGTAGACGGTTCAGTATAAGTATTCACATGGGTCATGTCGAGGTAAATGTATTTATTATGGTTTATCCCAAGTCATTTTTCCTGATGATATCATTGGTCCTCCCCAATGCCATATAGCTATTGCTTCGCATCTACAAAAGTTTTCCATTCAATATTTAGTTTGCAGAATCTGGTTGGATTTGGACATTTGTTTGGATAGCACCGTTTGAATAGAATGTATATTTGATAAGGAATGTAGTGTTTGTGTACATTTCTGCTGATTTATTTTCGTTAATCAACAACCAGTGCTTCAGTTCCCGTATTTAATGGGGCTCGTGTAACTAGATCTTTAGTTTTATATGTATATTTTGTAGATAGTTGTTTGTCATTTTGTACTTTTTCTTTTGGCTATTGTGTTTTCTGTTCTTCTTCTCTATGCGGATCCTAATTACCCCCTTTGATATCTTTTTTCCATCCTGTTGTCTGTTCTTCTTCGATATACGGATTCTAATTACCCCCCTTTGGTATCTTTTGGCCATTCTGTTGTCTGTTCTTCTTCGATATACGGATTCTAATTACACCCTTTGGTATCTTTTGGCCATTCTGTTGTCTGTTCTTCTTCGATATACGGGTTCTGAATAACCCTTTGGTATCTTTAAACTCTTCTTACTGGATAGTTCTGTTTTCTGGTTTGAAAATGTTTATATTTTGGTTATTCAATTGAGTTGCTAGGAGCGATAGACCTGTTTTTTTTTCTCAATTACTATATCTATAGTGGAAGGATTATTTGTAGACGGTTCAGTATAAGTATTCACATGGGTCATGTCGAGGTAAATGTATTTATTATGGTTTATCCCGAGTCATTTTTCCTGATGATATCCTTGGTCCTTTCCAATGCCATATAGCTATTGCTTCGCTTCTACAAAAGTTTTCCATTCAGTATTTATTTTGCAGAACCTGATTGGATTTGGGCATTTGTTAGAATAGCACCGTTTGAATAGAATGTATATTCGGTAAGGAATGTAGTAGAATTAACTAATAACAACATTTGCTTGTAATTGTAATCTTTTTATGCGTTAGTCAATGCTTTGGTCCTTAGATATATTTTATTTGAGATTGAACTCACTGCATGACCTATTTGTAAGGCATCTATCCTATCACCCCGTTCTCCGCCATTTTGGCATATGGGCCTTTAAAAGGGTGGCAATGACCATTCTCCCACCTTTTTAAGATTTTGTCCTAGTGTTGTTGGTAGCGAAAAGCCCCGTACCAGTTCAAACTTGAGGGTTACAAAAATAAATGTTCATAACCGATCGCATCAACTCCTTCCAGTCTGGAATACTGATTCGTAATGGTGGCCATCGCTACCATCTATATTAGATAATGGTAGTGTTGTCTCGTATATCCTGATTTCGTCATTATGTTTGTGTTGCCTTTTTCCAACAACAACAACTATAATTACCACAATTACGATTATAAACAATCCACCAATGGAAGTGCCGATTATAATTGGTGTCGAATCTGACTCTGTGTCGGGATTGGCCGTGACAGCGGGATCCTTCGTTGTAAAAAGGAGTCAAGTTAAAGAATGTGGAGTCTGTTCCATTGGTACAAGATATTTTAATTACATATTCAGAAGTTGTGTTTTCGTCAATACTTGAATTTTCAGACAAAATCAGAGAGGCATCTGAAAATTAATGTAAAAGTAACAAAATGAAAGCAAAAATATCACACACATACACATGCTTGCTCACTGTCCTGGCTTGGTATCACACATCGATAACTGCGTTAGCAACACGGTTTCTGCTGATGTCAATAGAAAAGTGTGTTGTTCGTAGGCGCAATAGCTGACAGTAAGCGAGAGTCTTAATAAAACAGCACAAAAGATATGTTAAACTATTACATACTGTGCATTTATTATTATTCTCGGTATACCAATATTCGTGGGTTTCAATGATAGTTTAACCAAATTATTTAAAGACATAGAGAACTGGTATCCCATTATTCTCGAGATATTTATGTTCCAGGTATCAGCCATGACCTGGATTACCAACGGCATTTGTCGTATTTTACAAATATGATCAGTGAACTGAGGTGAAACCTGATAGTTGATATTGCTTATGTTGATGGAATTGCCATTGTTGGCAAAGAAATTGCCTACCCTTCCGGGTCATCTGAGCTCACTACAGGTTTTTAGTGGGTTCGTTTTCTATGTAGTGTTTTGTATATCATTGTTTGTCCTTTTGTCCTTTTTCTTTTGACCATTGTGTTGCCTTTCCTTCTGACGGCTGCTGCTTACCCTGTTGGTAACTTCAAATTTTTCTTAATTATATTGATTGTTGCTATTCGAAGGCAACATGACACACTTACCGTTACCGTGTAGAGATAAGATGAACATATGAGTATGTGGTGATGTCTTGTTGATCATACATGTCAGGTTGTCTAATGGATCGTATACAGTGAACGTGGTACGATTAGGATTGATTTTAATGGGATTGATTCTCAATATGTCTTGGAGGCCATGTATCATAGGAGGCTACACCGATAATGATCACATGTCGAACACTTCGTGATTAGATGACCACAGACATTACCTTTAGATGACCGCTGACATAATCTTTAGCTTGTTGAAAGTGCCCAGTATTAGGTAGAAACAGAAGTAAAAGTGGGTATTTTGAATACAAATATATTTTTATTTGATAATGAAGGAGATGTTGAGAAGTAGAAAGTTCGTACATTGCTGTGTAAAGCGCATTGTACATAATGTAGTTTGTTTTACCGTATTGTTCATTTCTGCAGAACAACCCTCAGAACAATATATGTTTCTATGTTGATTCATACAAATATACAAACATATAAATAAGGAAAAAAAAGAAAAAAAAAGAAAAATATTTCATCAGGTTGACAACATTTAAATGTGTATAAATCTTAGAAGGTTAATCAAGGAAATATGTAATATTTACACGACATTTTACCGAGTTTAACCTTTAACTAGGAAAACCGTGGTATAAATGATGTGTAACATGAAGTCATATCACATCTAGTTCGTTGATTATTACACGGCTGTCTAAGAGTAATAAAACTACAGCCCAGATGTATAGTGTGCAATATCTCGGATCTGCGTGCATTATTTCACTCTTCTTAGCTGTTGCTGTCATTCTGGTATATAACCATAAAAGGATCAAATGAAAAGAATGCATTCATGTTGCAATGTAAAAATATTAGACTGATTCTTTTAAGTGTTCAGAGTCATACAATGACTACAATAGGATAAATCACTATACTTTATGTATTATACTGTATCAAAACGTCAGTTTTCAGATCGAATTAAAAAAAAGATTGAAGATACCAAAGGTTTAATCTGAAGCCGTCATACAATGGCCAAATGAAAACGGACAGAAGTAAAACAAACAATTGTCTACAACATAACACTGAGGACCGAGGAACAAGAACCCCACTAAAAACCTGGGGTGAACTTAGGTGCTGCGAAAAAGTTAGCAGTTCTTGTTCCACTAGCAGCTCATATCATGTTTCTTTTAAATGACACGAACACTATCTTAAAGAGAAACCATGTCGAATAATAATTCAAAGTCAACAAGACGAACGTCACAGAATCCGCTGATGAACACAATTTCTCCAAAAGGAATAGTAATTCGTCTCTACTAGTGTTACCTCTCGTGTTACTGTTGCTAAAAATTTGACGACAACCCATGGATTGGGAAAGGACGAGATGGTGTATATCAAGTATTATATTACCACGTAAAATAATGGCTCGTTCATTTCTTCCCTTCAGGCACGGTAAATTAATTCCGTCTTTAGAATCAACAGTATATAAAAGGATTGCTGTACTTCATTTTCAAAATATTTGATATATTGACCTTGTTCACTGATTACTGTGCGGATGATACACTCGGAGACAAATAGTATGCAATCAGTAGATGTATCGACCCAGTGATAGTAATAAACACTTAGACATTAAATTTAGTGCGCACGACGCGTTTCGTCATCAATGACCCCCGTGACCCCCGTGAGCCTCAGTATTTCCCTGATTCATACTCACAATATTTTCCGCCACTGTAACGTTCAGAGTAGCTGTATTATAGCACCAATCTTGTACTGACAATACATAATTATGTCTTGTTATCTTCTGTCCGGTAGAATGGGGCAGCGTTTTCCTTACAAAGATACTCCCTGAAATTAATTCAATTTAGGCAATGTAGGGTTATGGTGTTTAATGCCACTTTTTACAATATTCAGCTATATCGTTGCGATGGATATGTTTCATCTTACGTCAAAGTAAGTGATATAGATTATGTCTCGGTTTTTAAGCGGTCCGGCAGTGTGCTATATTGTTTGTTCTCCATTTCATGCATTACTTCCATGTACATGCTAATACCGGCCACACATTTAAGCCTTAGATTATGGGTTCAAACGTGCATTTTCCATACATCTGAACAGTTTATCGTTTCATGTTCGATAGAAATGAGCTGATGATTTACAGTAACATCATATTTGCATTAGACTAAATGTCTGAATCTGTGACCTATTTATCTTAACATTTAAAACTTATTATTGATATGCCTGTATCAAGTCCGAAAGTGAGTGAGGAGATGCATGACTATGTGATAAAGTTTGACTAACAGGAGGTCTGTGGTTTTCTGCGGATACACCGGTTTCATCCACTAATAAAACTGACAGCAACGATATCACTGACATATTGTTGAAAGTGACACTAAATATCATATACCATAAACCAAACCGAAAGTGAGTGGTTGTGTATATTTGTATTAGGATAGTCGATCTAGCCTGTTTCCATGATGTTGCGAATGAATTTTGAAATTGTTCAGACAGTGTGGTTATTTTATGTTTTCAATGTTATTGCAATACATACTCTCAATACGTACGTAAACGAGTATCAAAGTAGAAGTATTCGTTGTCATAGTCTAGCTCTATTTTGTGAATGAAATCCCCAAAATCTGTTATCTGAATATCCATTACTCTGCTATTGACACTTTTACGGTATCCAATAGTTACGCTGACAGGTGTCATATCAAATTGTGGTGGTCCCTCTAAAACACAAATAAGAAAAAATATAAAACACTTGCATGACGAGATAATGTCACACGGGTTGAAGGTGTTGGCAAATAAAACTAGCTTAAGCCCGTCTCGTTTTATTGAAATGCCTATGCCAGAGCAGGAAAGTATGTGTGTGTTTGAATTTATCTCTATTTCTATGATTTGAACTTTTCTGACAGTGTGGCCTTTTTCTCTATTTTATTTCAATTACTAGTACATGTATAATGAAGGATATTGGTGGCCGATGATTTTGATGCAACAGAACAAATAATCAACTCTAAGCAGTGGTGGTTAACAATTCCTTCAATATCAACAAAAAATTATCACCTCTAAAAAGCAAGTTTAAACAGTGATGGTTAACAATTCCACCAATATCAACAAAACGAATTATCACCTCTAAAACGAAAGTTTAAACAGTGATGGTCAACAATTCCACCAATATCAACAAAAAATTATCACCTCTGAAAAGCAAGTTTAAACAGTGATGGTTAACAATTCCACCAATATCAACAAAACGAATTATCACCTCTAAAACGAAAGTTTAAACAATGATGGTCAACAATTCCATCAATATCAATAAAACGAATTATCACCTCTTAAAAGAAAGCTTCAATTAACAGTGATGGTCATAATTCCACCAATATCAACAAAGCGAACGATCAACTCTTAAAGGAAATTTAAAACAGTGATGGTCATCAGTTCCACTAATAGCAACAAAACGATCAATTATAATATTAACGGAATTCACTGAGCACAAAGACCACGACATATACCACGCAATCCAGGTCCTGGCTTGAGACAGACACAAACACGCTTACATAAATCCACCCAATATGTTACATAACTACTAAGTTACTTACTAACTGTAGAAGTGTAAGACATGGTGTACATTCTACTTGACTGCTCTGGAAAGGACTTTGTGTTAATCTCCTCCCCAACATTTGTAGAGCCCATACTCTTCCGTAGTGTCGCCGTCGGACATAGCTTCTTAGAAGGCAGACAGTCATAGTACCCAATGATGTTTTGTCCATCGTCGTGCCTGAAATACGAATTACATGTTTAATATATTGTGAAATTACCTATTTTCATGGAATCCAAATTTCTTGGTTTAAGGAAATCTTATTAGTTCATAAAAACGTAGATATCAAATTTAGTGCACATGACTCGTTTATGGAATAGCGTCGTGTTTCATACTTATACAAAATAGTAATAATATTGCCTTTCTAATATTTAAAATTTAGATTTTATGAATAATAATACTCTCGCAGTAGATAAGACAAATTTGTTGAATACAATGAAAAATAAAAAAAATACCACAATTAAAAAAAACTCCAAAATCCAATCGAAAAATTGTAGAAACAGGTAAAATCAGTACCATAGACTCCATAGACTCACTTTCCTGTCATGGCACACGCACTTCAAATAAAAATGTCGTGTGTCCAAACCTCCTCTCTTAATAAAAAGATGCGGCGGTCATACAAGTTTTTCTTTCTAAATGCTTGTTTTTGTTTTTATTCCTCCACTGTTTTGTGGTGTTTTTCTTTATTCTTACATTGTTTTGTGGTGTTTTTCTTTATTCTTGCATTGTTTTGTGGTGTTTTTCTTTATTCTTACATTGTTTTGTGGTGTTTGTCTTTATTCTTACATTGTTTTGTGGTGTTTTTCTTTATTCTTACAATGTTTTGTGGTGTTTTTCTTTATTCTTACATTGATTTGTGGTGTTTTTCTGTATTGATGAACTACAAGTACATGTTATTCTTACAGTGTTAATACTATTAGTTGCTATATAACTAAAATAATTACTCACCATCCAATAATATCTCCTGTGTTAATTAATATCCTGTCATTGTCAGGTACAGTGTACGTTGTTTGATTGTTAACGTTTGTGGCTATTGAGAAATATAATATGATGTTTATACAAATGTCGTTTATTGTTAGAAATTGAAACACACCAGCGAAGAAAAGAAATAAATAGTAAAAAGCATTGTAAGAAATATATTTGCTTGTTTGCTTGATGGTGTTTAACACCAATTTCAACAATATTTCAGTTACATCGTGGCGGTAAGTTTTATTGGTCAAGGAAACCAGAGCACCCGGAAAAAACCACTGACAAGTCACTGACAAACTTTATCACATAATGGTGTACAACTCGCCCTGATTGAGATTCGAGATTCAAACTCACAGCATCAGTGGTGATAGGCACTGATTGCAAATCCAACTACCAGATGATCACTACCGCGACGGCCCCTAAGAAATAGATGTAATTGAAGCTTTATAGAACAATTATTAATAGAACAACATGCTAATTTGTTTGGATTATGGTTGGTTTTTTTTTCATTATGAACACAGCTATATGACATTTTGAATCCCATGACATGTTTACCCCAGGGTCAATGTTTTTTCACGGAATGTCGCCCCTTTCTAATGAAGAATGAATCTCCTCCTAATTTGAAGCTCTTGTATTTTTTTATATTGCCATATAGAATATTAATCCCCTCTCAATATTAACAAAATAAAGGTTCAATTTTAAAAAATAGGGTTCAATCCATATGATTACAAAAATGATACCGGCGACCTTTGTCAGATGGTCAAAATACATGCTAGTCGTTACGATTGAATCATGGCAGATTCATGACACTCGATACATCTGTATACGCTAAAATGTGTCGAATGGTTTGTTGTTTGTCTCAATACCCCTGTTTCTTCTACCAATAAAAATAAGTAATTACAAGTAGAATTCAACAGCTCTATACTGAATTCTAAGGCATAAACACGATTAGTTGTTTTTCATAGTAATTCATCAGGGAAAAATAATTACCATGTCATTGAAAATACGGCGTCCTTTATTTACAACTTGTAGAACATAATGAAAATAATATTGCCATATTGTCATTACCTTTAACAACTACTCTGTTTGTTCCTACAACCTTGTATCTATTGACGTCCATCTTTCTCCATCCACTGAATGTTATATTCCCTGTATTTACAGGTACATAGTGCCACATGGCGATATGTCCACAACAATGGACGGTATTTACTGGATCTCGGAGAAGATATCCTGTTCCTAGACGTAACAAATACAAAAATACATGTTATAAATTGTCCACTTAATACGAGATTACACAGCTGGGCTTCATATCAATCTGGTATATTTCGGTTATGGTGTTTAACGCAACTTTCAACAATATTTCAATTAAATCGCGCCGGGAAGTTTTATTGGAGGAGAAAATCAGAGCATTCGGGGAAAATCCCTGACCTTCTGGAAGTCATTGACAAACTCGAGTACACCCACCATGTATATTTGTTATTAAAATGCAGTGACGGTTGTTTAACCTCTAATGAGCAATTGTTTCTACTTGTTTATGACGAGAACAAGTTACATTTGATAAGATGATAATAATTGTGTCCATTTTAAATTAGAACAACACATGTAGATATTTTTTTTTGTATAGTGCAAGCTCACTGAAACTACTCTTCGCGGCAACTAGATCTCCAACAGCAATACATATATAAACAAACAATAAAAAAACATGCACAGACTCGCTTCCACTGAAAAAGACCATACATCATCGTAAAAATGAATGACAACATAAACATAGACAGTACAACAGCAGTGTCAATGTAGCAATGTTTGTAACATACCAATGGAGGAATCATTCTTTAGTTGTAAAGATGGATCTTGTCTATTATAAAACTTCTGATCACCACAATCTAGAACAAAAATATAATAACGTAAATTACACGTCAAATATGTACAAATGTAGATACACATGTACATAGGGAATGTGGCCGAGTGGTCTAGGGCCCTGGACATAATGCTAAGCGATTGATACTGCAGTGTATCATTAGTGCTAGATCAAATCCCTGGAGGATGAACAAAGATTTGTCAGAACACTGTTGGATTAAATTTGCAGACGTATTTAAAATTTACATTTTATTATGAACACAAACTTTCTCACCAGAAAGAAAAGACAATACATTGTTTGTTTTTCACAAAATTATATTTAAGTTGTCGCCTTATTATCAAGTTCACATCTACAGGGGCAATCAATGCTATCCCATGGTCGTCATCATAAACTGGTCGACCGCTAAGAAACATTCATTTCTCCAATGGCAATGCATGTGTCCCGTTTTATATATCACGTTCTGGTTCACCGTTACGTTATATCCAATACCGTTACAGAACTTGACTGTACATGAGTTACACAGTGGGTGTCTTATAGGAAGCAGGAACTGCGTACCCTTCACGAGCACCTGAGTCACCCCCAGTTTTTGGTGAAGCCCGTGTTACTCATCTTTCTAGTTTTCTGCGTTGTTTTTTTTTTTCTTACTTTGTTTACCTCCTATCTTTGTCTTGTCCCAAGATTGCTTTATCTATGGATTATCAATGTTTGATTACCCCTTCACTTATTTCTAACGTTTACTTACATGTAATGCTATCAATTCGATTCCCGCCCGTAGTTAGATGTACTCGGTGCCACTGTGTATGATAAATTGTGTCCATGAATCGAAGAAAGTATATGATTTTCTCTGGTTTATTCAAGCAATAAAGCAGACCAATCACGATAAGTCTGAACTACCCATGTCATATAACTTTATTTTCATTGTAGTAGAATCAGGCTTTGTCATTGTTGTATGCATCTTTCCATTTACGGCTACATTATTGATATGTTCATATGTTCTTATATTTCTTTTATTAAACAATCACAAATGTAGTAATTTTCACTAAACACTCACAATAACAATATTTCTCTTCACAATATCTTGTTTCGGTTGATGATCCGTCACATTTGACGTTACAAATACACTATTACACGAGCGTGTTCTTGTCTGTATACCTGCTACACAAGAACCTGAACAGTTACTCCATGGTTCCCAACTACTCCAAGGAACTTCTACAGCATAAACACAACGATAGGTTTAATAACAATTCTTTAATATTTAAGCGTTACGTCCTAAGCTTAATTTTCTAAACGTTTCTTCTGAAATTAAAGTTTCGAACATTTCTTCTGAAGTTTATTTTTTAAGCATTTTGTCTTAAGTTTAACTTTCTAAGCGTTTCTTCTGCAATTTAAGTTTCTAAATGTTCATTCTTAAATATAAGGTTCAAATGATTGTCTGAGTCCTAAGTTTCTATCCGTTTTGTCTGATGTTTAAGTTTTAATGTGTAAGTTTATTTTTTATTCATGGGCATTAAATTTCTGAATACTATGGTGAATTAAAGTATTCTGTCAATTGTGTACAGAGAGGAAAGATGGTATTGGCTATTACATTTTGGTTCAACTTGGCTATAATTTCACTATTATGTCTTGGGAGGATCTTCATAAGTCAGGAAAGCATGGGCGTAGCTTGGGTTGAATTTTACCGAGGCAGGAGGTCTGGTGGCGCAGTCATCCAGAAGCTATCTATTCTTTTTTTTTTTGGGGTTAAAATTGTGACATTTTTTATTCATGGGATTTAATTTCTGAAAACCTTTTTGAAAAGTATTCTGCCAATTGTGTACATATAACGTAAAATGGTATTGGCTATTACATTTTGGTTCAAGTTGACTATAATTTCACTATTATTTCTTGGGAGGATCTTCATAAATCAGGAAAGTGAGCGGTCATGTATTTGTGTTAACGATTTTAACTTTATCAGTGATTTTTCAATTGGATTTAATCGTTTCGAAAAAATTTACAAAGTCCAGTCGATAACATTACCACACTTTGTCGCTGGCTGTCTAGCTTCAATAAAAAGTGGCCGCAGCGCCTATCATTTTGTTCATCTGAAGATAAAGATATTTGTTCGATATAATTTGCCGACATATACTTTTCTAAGAAAACACAACTCCCCAATTGCGTCTTCGTGAAGTGATGTTTCACGCATACATTTCCATCAACCGTTTGCCATATGGTATTGCGTAATTCTATATTGTATTGTGAATGGATCTGAAAAAAAAAAAAAAAAACAACACATTACTCTAAGCGAGTGAGTTATACATGTTTAACGCCAAATGAGCAATATTACAGTTATATCACGGAGAGAGCAAGTTGCATTCGATTAGATGATGATAATATCCACCTTCTACTAGACCAATACATTCAGCTGGATCTTATAACGCTAGCTCACATTAAATACAGCCTGCTAGTAGATATGTCGACTAGGGCAGAGTATTCTGATTCCGAGCCAAGCAGTCTTTGTTCTTACTCCATAATGTTCTTTGCTTACAGAGAAGCAACCCATGCCAAATTCACAGTCTTTGGTGTGACCCGACTGGGGGTCGAACCCACAATCTACTGCACACTAACCATTATGTCACATGTACTAATGCTGTGTGTATTCAGTTTGACTATTAAACCATATAACCACCTAACACATCCTTTTCGGAGGGATGCACACCACAGCGGTGAAACTATGTCATATGTTTATACCCGTTGCATTTAATGGACCCCACTCCTTTTAGCAAGAATACAAATATAGATAGTGGATTCAATTATATAACGATATGGTGTTTACCCGGACTACCCGGAGAAAACCACCGATCTGCCGCAGGTCACAGACAAACTTTATCACATAATGTTGTATAGTGGTGAGGTGTAGTGGGTGCATCATTATACTATGAAATTTGTTAGTGGCGACTTGCATCAGGTCGGTGATTTTGTCCGGATACTCTTTTTTCTTCCATCATTAAAACTGACCTCCACTATATAACTGAAATATTGATGAAAGTGGCGTTAAATACCATAATCATAATATTAACCCACATATTACTATAAAATAAAACATATAAATATGAAATCATTATTTTTAGATTGTAAAAAAGCAATAACATGTAAATATAAACTTCAGTGCACACGACATGTTTCTGAAATAACCTTTATAATGTACGATCAAGGTCAAAATATTTGAAAGTAAAAATAACAAGCTTTTGCAGATATATCATTTAAATATATTATATTATTTATATTTTCTGTATAAGCTTGAGTTGTATTGATTGTATGTCTACTATAAATAAAAATCTTCCTGTTGTAATTTATGTATTACATGCATCAATAGTGATCTTATGGGTTGTGATTCGTTCTTTGTGAATGATTTAATATACAAAACAGTTGTTGATAAAGATAGTAGTCATTTAAACATTACTTCCTTCTAGTTCCCCCTTTTGTTTGGCATATGGCAGTTCATACCCTACACAAATATATATGTTGGATAATTGACAACGTGCAAGGACTATTAATGATTATATATCTTTTTAAATTTAATTCGGTAAAAAAATGAAAAAAAAACAGAGCAAAAACATACAAACCAAATCAACGGAAAGCAAAAACCAAACCAAAGCTAAATCAAAAACAAAAACAAAACAAAAACACAAACAAAATTAAAGAAGAAGAAAAGGAGAAAAGACGAAATCAAAAGAAAACAAAACAAAGAAAAAAGATCAAGCAAATGTAATGAAACAAAACAAAGAAACGAAAAAAAAAGTATAATTGCAAATCAATTGAAGTGAAAAAGACAAAAAAAAAATGATAAAGAAAAAAGGGTAAGAACAGTAAAGCTAAAAATCGATATAAAAAAATGCAAATACAACTGTGTGGTCGTGTGTATCATTAGATTATTGTGATACATCTACTATTTCAGAAAAAACGACGCTTTATGATGCTTTTTTTAGGGAGGGTGAGTAGTTGTTGTTTGTAATTAATTAATGAATATTACAGCTGACAGTGACCATTTAACTTTTAAGGGAGTTGCTATGATGACAAAAATAGTTCTCGCTAAATTGCATGCAAAAATTATAATAATAAAAAAAAAAAAAATCTGAAGAAAATAACAGATTTTCCATGTCAAAGAAATTCTGGGCGTTTTTATTGCAAATAAACCAGTTTGAGCTTGGTTTTCCGGTTTATAAACTGGTTCGAAACTGGTTTGAAACTAGTTCATTGGATTGTTTTTTGTAATAAATAGATGGTTTTATACATATAAATAAAAATAACTGACTTGTATGTGATCAATATTTTAATGCAATATATAAACGAGTATACAATTTCTTTTTTCAAAATAGCATTACAATCATTTACATTTTTTTTTTAACTTTTTAAAGTTTCATGCTTGCGTCAGACAAATTGCAAGACAGCAATCTTTTAACCCTTCATGTAGACCTTTGCAGTAAAAAAGGCCTCATTAAATCAGTTGAACATAAATTATTATCACTGATATAGCATGGATGGTAATTAAATTGCTCTAAGCAATCAAACTGTTCGAGACAAATGCTGCACTCCAAAATCAAAGCTTCAGCGGTCGCCATTTTGAACAGATGTCAAACCGTCGAAACCACACCCGGAGGTGGTTTGATGAGTTTTGGAAACTAGTTTCAGTTTAACGCCGATAAATAAAAAAAAACGGTTTGGTTTTAAAACTGGTTCAAAACCAGTTTGGACAATAAATACAAAGTTTGAAAACCCGAGTTAAAACCTAAACTGGTTTCTCTGCGATAAAAACGCCCTCTGACTCGGGAGGAAAAACATATTCCCCATTAAGAGTTTAATGGTCCTTACCTAAAATTAATTGGTATGTTATTTGTAATGTTTTAAATTGTAAGTCAAGAACGAACGCAGACTCTTCAAGTTTGTCTTGTATATCTTCTTGGTGCTATTAACTACCAGAAAAGTTCAAATTATCCAGGTCAATTTTATATAGATTAAACATAATGGACATTTCACGCCAGTTTCAGTGCACGTGTTGGCGGTTCTGTTGGTGGGGAGAATCCGGAGTACCCGCACAGAACCACCCTCATGCCGGAGTACCCACAGAAAACCACCCTCATGTCAGATTATATTGGCAAACTATATCACACTAACGCTTTTTTGATCGAACGCACAATGTTAGAGATGGTAGATGCTGGATAATGTTTCCAGTGTCTCTGGATTGTCCAATGCCGTTCCGCTTTAGAAAATACAAACGTCACGACCTCCGTTATGACGTAAAATTATGACGTCTCAGCAGAAGTTATCAAGAATTGTGGAAAGTACATATTTGTAGGACGATGTTTGTTGATATTGCTGACACGACAGTTCCTAATTGGATATATGTTTAAACAAAATAATGTTAACTAGCTAATGGTGTTGATGAATTTTATTTACTTTTGCCATATTCACAGGAATTATCGTTTAAATGTTGGGGGAATTTGGTGATAACTCCTGCTGACTTGAAAAGTCCTGCTCAGCTCACGCGGACTTTGATATGAGTTTTGCTTATGGATTCAGCAGGTAGATATATCTTTTTTTATTTGATCAAATTTGCATTGACTATCTGTCTTCGTTTTACGGCTTCTGATTAACCCATTGGTATCTTTTAGTTTTTCTCCAATCTACATCTACACACCTTTAAGCATATCACTTCTTATTCTGAATTCCAACGAACTTGATTTTCAGATCGTGTGTTAGGTGTGAAAAGTTTGAAGATACCAATGAAAAAACGGGTGCATTTAAAATATCATCTTTCCTTTTTCCGTATTGTGAATGGGCACATGGCATGTTCTGAATCCTGAAAAAGATTATTAGTGACATATATCGTAAATTGTGTTCATTGCCATACAAAGAGCTTAACCCCGCCATGTTTTATTGAAATGTATGTACCAAGCCAGGCAGGAAAACAGCCCATGTGTTTGTGAGTTAGGGGTATCGAGCTTGCCTCCGTCTACGATTTCTCCGTTAAATTTAGGAACTGTTCCCACAATGTGCTGGGTTTGTTTTATTAATTGATATTTTTCTTTAGTTATTTATTAATTATTTTTATTTATTCTATTATTTTTATTTTGTGTTTGTGTTTTTTGCTTTTCATCCTATTTCTTCCTAAGAGCTTACTTGAAAGACGGTTTTACGATATTGTCACATATTTTCCTTTTTCCTCGTTCGAAACATAATTAAAGGTAATGTACAAATTACTTTGTTTTCAAATTACACTGTTTGCATAACAATAAATTGAATATTAGGCCGGTGATATCGCTAAATTACTGTACACATTAAATCAGACATTTGGCTTTCGAGATCCAGTTTTCAAGAGGGGGACTGGGAATCCCATTAACCGGTTTAACCCACCATGTCCCAAGCCAGAACCTATAGATTTCTAACGCCCTATGACGTGGTGTTTTGTCTGTTCAGAGAGTTCACATGGGAGGTAATTGTTGACATTACTGTTTAACCTTTCTGCGATCGCGATCTGTTAAAACTTATAAGCAAACTACTTTTATTTATATTTTAGCGTTATCTAAAGTAATATAAACATAAATGTACAAAACAAATTTGAAGAAAAGAACATGAATACATGGGTCGTATTGAAAACTCTTATATTTTCATTAATTTATAACTTACAAAAGCAATTGATTTCATTACAAACTTCCTCATAGTTCGATTCTCCAACACAAGACGTCCCAATTTCATTTGGTGATGGATTTGTGCAACTTCTTGTATACGATTGTATTCCGCCACCGCAAGTAACAATACAAATTGATTTCATAATCCAATCTTACCAGCCTCCATTTCCTGTAAAAGTGTGATTGTTGTTGCCAAGTAAGCAATTATTCAGTTATGTTATGGCGAGAACAGGTTGAATTCACTGAGAAGCTCATGATGTTTGCTTTGTACTAGACTTAGTTGGATTTTAATAGTCCCAGCTGATTGAAACAAAAGTGTGTGAATAGACATGTTTCGCTGTACTCAGACACGCAATCCGGATTCTCAGTCAACCAGTCATTGCCCTTTCGTCTTAATGGTGCGTGCAAACACCAATTTTATAATCTTTGATTTGATCTGAAAGTGCATCGAAACCACGATCTACTGTACTGGCAGAGAGTGCGCTAAGCTTTACACCGCCAGATGCGGTTGACATGACAAAATACGCCAGTAGGTCTGTTTTCAAATTCTTCTTTAAAAGGAACAGCGTCTGATCCTCTTCAAATATACTTATATTAGCTTAGTACACCATGTAGACATATCTGTCGTTATCCTCTGTAATGGTGCTACCTGAGTTCACCATCACCCCCTATTTAGTGTGGTTCGTGTTTTTCGCCTTTAATGTTCTGTGTAATGCTTTGTAGACCACTGTTTGTCCTTTTTCATTTGGCCATTACATTGTCTGTCCTTTCTCAATTTACGGCTTCGGATTACCCCGTTGGTATCTTCAAACTCTTCTCTCCTGACTCCAAATTATTGGAAAGCAACATTTAAAGACAACAAAACCACCGTAGATATATAATGGCATGTACACGAGGCGTCTCTAGAATAACCTTCATCATGTACGCTCATAGTCAAAAGTCTTGAATGCTAGAATATTTAGAAATCTCCGTGAATAAGAAAACAAAAGGAGCTAAAACAAACCTGCTAATATCGGCTTAATCTACTTATGCTAAAGGGAGATACATGTTAGTTTTAATGAATTAATGTTTGCATGATTAATAATTTACGTTTACAATTATACGAAACTTGTAGTGACGCCTTTCCATCAGCCCCACATGCACTTCCGACGTTGCTATTGGTAACATCAAAACTGCAAGATGTATGACCGTCGCACAAATATTGGATGCCATATTTATCACCAAGACTACACGTGCTGTAGTTATAAAGAACCGTGGCTATTTGTATGGTTTCGTTGTATTCATCTGGACAAGTCAACATGGCTCTATCTTCTTCTATATATTGCATTGTGAATTAATCAGAAAAATAAATCATTACTCTGAGGGATTAAGAAAAGGAATAAACTTTCAGGAATTTGACAATTGTAACATATGCTTAAACGGGCATTTATTTCTACATTCACGTATAGTTGATTTCTTTCAATTAGATGCATAATGATAATGATAATGCTAAATATGTAACCAACCAAATATATGAGATCCCAGTTCTTCTCTCTTTGATCATTGGATCGATCTGGAATGGCAATATAGATATTAACAAATAATAAAAACAATCTAGTCATATGCGCTTACAATCAGACAACTCATACGCCATCACAAATTAATGACAACGTAGCTATGGACAGTACAACAGTAAAGTCAGTTAATGCTCGTATATAAAATAATGGAAAACAAAAAAATACCACGCTGTCGGAACAGTGCTTTAATAAAAAATAACAAGGGCAACGCTGAGCGTGGCGTATCCCCTCGCTTAAAAATTTGACCCGCTGACCTTGACCTTTGGACTATGACCTTGAAAATCAATAGGGTTCCATATTCTCATAAGGACTAAGTATGTACTAAGTGTTGTGAAAATCCATTGAAGGATATTGATTCTAGAGTGTTCACAATGATGTTACGGCATAACGGACTGACGGACGGACGGACGGACGGTAGCGTTACTATATACCTTCGCAACTTCGTTGGCGAGGGGATAACAAGGGCAGCACAAAGCGTGGCGTATCCCCTCGCCTAAAAAATTGAGCCGGTGACCTTGATCTTTGACCTATGACCTTGAAAATCAATATGGTTCCAGATTCTCTTAAGGACTAAGTACCTACATTTTTGTTATACTAAGTTTGGTGAAAATCCATTGAAGGATGTTGATTCTAGAGTGTTCGTAATGATGTTCGTAATGATGTCGTAAGGACGGACGGACGGAAGGAAGGACAGAAGGAAGGACGGTAGCGTTACTTTATCCCTTCGCAACTTCATTGGCGAGGGGATAAATGTAGTAGAAAAAGAGGCAAAATCAAATCGATGCCTCTAATATGACAGCGAAGATGGCACTTATGTTAGAGATATGGAGGAAACAATATATACTGATGGCCTAAGCATCTTTTGTTCACAAGAACTACTTCCTGTATCCTTTGAGACACGCGCACAGACAATATGGAGGCGGCTAATCTCGTTATTGCGGCGGCGAGATCACGTCTTATCGTTATCTGTTATTTATTGTCATGTTCAAGTCCCCTTTCCCAAAAATCGTTAATTAAGAAAATTGAATAATAATGAAATGGAGAAATGATGCAAAGAAATCAATATTTACCATTTTACGATCTAGTCACAAAAGAACGATCGGCCCTAAAAAAAAAGTCGTCCCTGATTATCTCGGCCCTAAAAAAAAGTCGTCCCCGATATATCTCGGTCCAAAAAATCTCCTTTGCTTATCAATCAACTAGGCAAGTCGAATTGAAGAACAAAGAAGAATAATCAAGACTAATGAAGAAAAGAACCCAAAACTACTATTTGCGTTGTTTAAATGTGTTATTTCAAGCATCCCAATGATTTACATGATTTAAATATTAGATAATGTGGATTTTGCTTCGCTGGCACTACATTTAGCACCTGTCTCATATTACACATATGCATGGTGCTTAGTTGCCTAGATTGGTATACACACTTTATAAATAGGTGGAGGGGGTGAATTAGTTTCATGGGGCCAAATCGTCTCCTCTTGTTGAAATACCTCGGTATATGTCACCGTAGTAAATACAAATGTAGATATAAAATTTTGTGCGCATGACACGTTTCTGGAACAACCTTCATCAGGTACGCTCAAAATCGAAAGATTGGAAAGACAAATAATTAATAGTTGTGGGAGCAAAGAAACCCAAGGACCTAAACAGGATAAATTAACGTTTATAATATATGTGCTACTCTGTATTGTTTTATTTACCAGCACGTGTCTTCATATATTTGTTGTGATTTCGTGCAATATAATTTATTGGTTGATTGATTGATTGATTGATTGATTGATTCATTTACATCATTTTTGCAGACATTGTATTCATAGCAAGGTTAACAATGAAGAAAGCCGGAGAGTACGGAAGGGATATGTTTAATGGAGTATAATAATCACCCGATAGACACTGATAAGATGGCGACGTTCCGGTTTGCAACATGTAAACATACATCTATTAATTCATGTTATTTTCCATTATTCTGGACAAATTATCTTTAAAAATAATATAAACGTTTGTACATTTCTAAATAAATAATAATATTAATTGTGCATTACGGGGGAAACAATCCAAATCGCCAACGTAGGGTTTTTTTACTTGACATATTTTCTAATCGCTCTCGTGTTGAGTGACTAATTTCCAACATTGCGGTAGTCAATTAATTCGTTACGATTTCAACTCACAGCCATTGTATATCGTTAGCATTCTTAGCGAAAGCATCATTTTCTGCACCCTTATCAAGTTATCAACTTTTTAATGTTAAGCATAATCGTTCTCTTAAATTAAGTCATTCTATAGATTAATGAAAAAGATGGTTGTAAATATATTTAATAATCGTATACATGTATTAAGAGGAATATAATTATGATAATAATGATACTAATAATAGATCGATGTTATTATGAGTTCTACTCGATACAACATTTTGTGATATAGATTGTCAGTGATTTACGACAGGTCAGTGCTTTTTTCCACGTACTCCAGTTTGCTCCACCAATAGAATTGACCGCCACGATATTGCTACACTATTGTAGGAAGTGGAGTTCAACAATATAGCCCTAACCATAACCCATATATTACTATATCACTTTGCAGAAAATAAGTGATACTAACATGAAAACATTATTTTTAGATTATAAAAAACAATAAAATGTAGATATCAACTTTAGTGCTCATTGTCCTCTTCTGAAATTTTGTTTGTTTGATGGTGTTTAACGCCACTTTTAACAATATTTCAGTGATATCGTGATGGTCAATTTCATTGGTGGAGGAAACTGGAGAACCCGAGAAAATCACTGACCTGTCGAAAGTCACTGACAAACTTTATCACATAATGTTATACACCTCGCCCTGATCGAAATTTGAAATCACAACATCAGTGGTGATAGGTACTGATTGCATAGGTACATGTGTAGTTCTAAATCAAACTATCATACGGTCACGGTTACAGCGGACTCTTGTCTATGGATAACCTTCATCAAGTATCCTAAAGGTCAAAATATTTGCAAGTGAACGTTTTTTAACGATTTAAAATATGTCATTGAAATATATCATATTATTTCATTTTGTGTATTAGCTTGAATTGTATGTCTCTTTAAAAACTACCAGTTGTAATACATGCATCACATGCATCAATAACGATATTTGTTCTGTCAACAAAAAACTATTTAATATACACAACAAAGGGCAGGTATTATATACAGTTGTTGTGATGAAGATAGTAGCCATTCAATACTAACTTCCTTCTACAATTTCTATTTCTGTGTTTTGTAGTCTGACATTTCATACATTACACCAATATATACGAGATAATTGGTCACGTACAATTACTTTAAAAATATTATTGTACCTTTTTTTTTCAAGTTTGATTCGGTTAAAAAAAAATTAAAGCAAACAACACAATACNTGTTGCACACTAAACATAAATAACGTAAATAAAACATAATATGGTAGTTCACTATAACTAATCCACAACTCACTGTCCTGAAGTAAAGATAAAACAACTGTAACTGGTGGCTTATGTACAATGTTTGAATTTAATCGTTAATTAATTGACTTCTAATAATACAAAGAAAATGACAGTTGCAAAGATGCAAAGATGTTGATAAAGATAGTAGTCATTTAAACAGTACTTCCTTCTAGTTCCCTCTTTTGTTTGGGGTATGGCAGTTCATAAGTTACACGGATATATATGTTGGTTAATTGACAACGTGTAAGGGCTATTAATGATTATTATTGTTTTTTTTTATTCAATATATTTAATCGATAACATATGGATTAATTTGAAGGTAGTAGTTCTTAAACAAACACACCCTTTTCGAAGAGATGCACACCACAGCCACTATATAATTGAAATATTGATGAAAGTGTCGTTAAATACCATAAACATAACATTAACCCACATATTACTATATCACTTTGTGGTAAAATAAAACATATACATATGAAATCATTATTTTTAGATTGTAAAAAAGCAATGAAATGTAGATATAAACTTCAGTGCACACGACACGTTTCTGAAATAACCTTCATTATGTACGATCAAGGTCAAGATAACAAGTTTTTACAGATATAGCATTTACATATATTATATTATTTATATGTTCTGTATTAGCTTGAGTTGCATTGATTGTATGTCTATTATAAAAACAAATCTTCCTGTTTTAATTCATGTATTACATGCTTCAATAACGATTTTTGTTTTTTTTGGTAAACATAGATTGATTTAATATACAAAGAAAATGACAGTTGCAAAGATGCAAAGATGTTGATAAAGATAGTAGTCATTTAAACATTACTTCCTTCTAGTTCCCCCTTTTGTTTGGCGTATGGCAGTTCATAAGTTACACGGATATATGTTGGTTAATTGACAACGTGTAAGGGCTATTAATGATTATTATTGGTTTTTTTTTATACAATATATTTAATCGATAACATATGGATTAATTTGAAAGTAGTAGTTCTTAAACAAACACATCATTTTCGGAGGGATGCACACCACAGCCACTATATAATTGAAATATTGATGAAAGTGGCGTTAAATACCATAAACATAACATTAACCCACATATTACTATATCACTTTGTGGTAAAATAAAACATATAAATATGAAATCATTATTTTTAGATTGTAAAAAAGCAATAACATGTAGATATAAACTTCAATGCACACGACATGTTTCTGAAATAACCTTTATAATGTACGATCAAGGTCAAAATATTTGAAAGTAAAAATAACAAGTTTTTGCAGATATATCATTTAAATATATTATATTATTGATATTTTCTGTATAAGCTTGAGTTGTATTGATTGTATGTCTACTATAAATAAAAATCTTCCTGTTGTAATTTATGTATTAAATGCATCAATAGTTCTCTGTGAATGATTTAATATACAAAACAGTTGTTGATAAATATAGTAGTCATTTAAACATTACTTCCTTCTAGTTCCCCCTTTTGTTTGGCATATGGCAGTTCATACCCTACACAAATATATATGTTGGATAATTGACAACGTGCAAGGACTATTAATGATTGTATATCTTTTTCAATTTAATTCGGTAAAAAAATGAAAAAAAAAAAAAACAGCAAAAACATACAAAACAAATCAACGGAAAGAAAAAAACAAAATAAAACCAAAGCAAAAACAAAACAAAACAAAGTAAAAACAAAACCAAAGCTAAATCAAAAACAAACACAAATCAAAAACACAAACAAAATTAAAGAAGAAAAAAAGGAGACAAGACGAAATCAAAACAAAACAAAACAAAGAAAAAAGATCAAGCAAATGTAATGAAACAAAACAAAGAAACGAAAAAAAATATAATTGCAAATCAAATGAAGTGAAAAAGACCAAAAAAAATGATAAAGAAAAAAGGTTAGAACCGTAAACCTAAAAATCGATATAAAAAAATGCATATACAACTGTGTGGTCGTGTCTATCATTAGATTATTGTGATACATCTACTATTGTAGAAAAAAAACGACGCTTTATGATGCTGTTCTTTTTAGGGAGGGTGAGTAGTTGTTGTTTGTAATTAAGTAATGAATATTACAGGTGAGAGTGACCATTTAACTTTTAAGGGAGTTGCTATGATGACAACAATAGTTTTCGCCAAATTGCATGCGAAATTATAATAATAAAAAAATAATAAAATCTGAAGAAAATAACAGATTTTCCATGTCAAAGAAATTCTGACTCGGGAGGAAAAATATATTCCCCATTAAGAGTTTAATGGTCCTTACCTAAAATTAATTGGTATGTTATTTGTTATGTCCTAAATTGTAAGTCAAGAACGAACGCAGACTCTTCAAGTTTGTCTTGTATATCTTCTTGGTGTTAATAACTACCAGAAAGGTTCAAATTATCCAGGTCAATTTTATATAGATTAAAAATAATGGACATTTCACGCCAGTTTCAGTGCACGTGTTGGCGGTTCTGTTGGTGGTTGGAATCTGGAGTACGAACAAAGAATCACCCTCATACTGGAGCACCCACAGAAGACCACCCTCATGCCGGAGTACCAACAGAGAACCACCCTCATATCAGATGATATTGGCAAACTATATCACACTAACGATTTTTTGATCGAACTCACAATGTTAGAGATGGGAGATGATGGATAATGTTTCCAGTGTCTCTGGATTGTCCATTCGCGATTGCTCTCTTACGTTTTCTCTAACGTTTATTTTTCCACTAGTGGAACAGGGACTGTTTTCTCTTCCATAGCATTTTAGTTCACCACGGTTGTTAGTCGGACTCGTGTTGCCCAACATTTAGCTCTTTGTGTTGTGTTTTGTCCATCATTGTTTTTATTTTTGTCCCTTTTCATTTGGACATTTTATCGTATGCCTTCTTGAAATTACGACTTTTGGTTACCTCTTTGGTATAGTCAAACTTTCCTGAATGCTCATCAATCACTTCATGATATACAGTCAAACCTGCCTCTATTAAGCAGTGACCTGTATTAACAGGGGCCTTATTCTTGTCCTGTATTACAATAATTCATATATTTTGAACCTCTTTTAAGAGGTCATATGTCTTAAAAGACCACTTTTTCTTTGTCACAAAGGTGACCTCTTAATACAGTTTGATTTGTATGTATATGTGGCGTGAAAAAGAACGTTCAGTTCGAAGATGCTACCAGATTTATATATACTAGTAAGGTGTGTCTGTATGATAAATATATTTTGAAAGAAATTGATTTATTATTTTAAGAAAAGAGATTTCCTTTTTGCTATATATATTGGTGCTAATCCTAGCTCTTTCACTTTATCCCTTTTCTATAAATGGATGTTCTCTCATTCCCTTTACAGAGACGCAATTTTTTCACATATCTTTTTTCCAGAGAATAGAAAATTTTCCTCTCCACTTGTCCTGTTGTAAATTTGTTCAGGTATAATCATTTCAATTATTATTACAATTTATATTAATTTTAGAAAACAAAAATAAATTGTAGCGATTTGGCAATTGACAAAATATATCTTAATTGTTTTTTTTTCAATGCTTAGATGAAATAAAAGACAAATATATAACTTACATTCATTGGCAGAATTCCACGAGAGGAGAGTAAAACATACAATTAAAGAGATCCACATCTTTTTCGCCATTGTAGCTATGTATTCAATAAAACCAGGAAGACTTATAAAAACGTCACTTGATATTAATAACACGGTAGTTGGTTAGGGTTGAAGCTTAAAAAGAAATTATTAAATAAGTATATGTTATCTGGATGTGAATTGATACCGAAAATATCAACCTGCCGAACCAGAATATGAAGTTTGTTGGCGAGTGAGCGAAGCGAACGATTCACAAATTTCATATTCTGTCGAGCAGGCTGATATTTTTCAGTTTCAGTCATATTCACATTCAGATGGCATGTTTATCATCCTTAAATCAAACACAAAAACGGATTAATCTATATTTGTATTTTCACGGGAAAAAATTACATGATTCAAAATATTCAAAATACGCTTCCCCAAAGCCGTAGTTCACAAGTAGTTTGGAAATATACCATTCATTTTTTACAGTTTTATATCAATTTTAAGATTGTTGCATTTTTCCTTTAATGGTGATATTCATTGGGTTTTTTTTATTACAAACATCAAAGTCACCCATTTTCTTTAAATGTTTTGTTTACCAATGCCGTTCCGGTTTAGAAAATACAAAGGTCACGACCTCCCTTATGACGTAAAATTATGACGTCTCAGCAGAAGTTATCAAGAATTATGTAAAGTACATTTGTGTTTGCTGATATTTCTGACACGACAATTCCTAATTTGATATATGTTTAAAAAAAATAATGTTAACTAGCTAATGGTGTCGATGAATTTTATTTACATTTGCTATCTTCACAGGAATTATCGTTTAAATGTTGGTATAATTTGGTGATAACTCCTGCTGACTGTAGATAAGTCCTGCTCAGCTCACGCGGACTTTAATTTGAGTGTTGCTTATGGAGTCAGCAGGTAGATATATCTTTCTTTATTTGATCAAATTTGCATTGTCTATCTGTCTTCGTTTTACGGCTTCTGATTAACCCATTGGTATCTTTTACCTTTTCTCCAATCTACATCTACACACCTTTAAGCATAGAACTTCTTATTCTGAATTCCAACGAACTTGATTTTCAGATCGCGTGTTAGGTGAGAAAAGTTTGAAGATACCAATGAAAAAACGGGTGCATTAAAAATGTCATCTTTCCCTTTTCCGTATTGTGAATGGGCACATGACATATTCTGAATCCTGAACAAAAATTATTAGTGACATATATCGTAAATTGTTTTCATTGCCATATATGCCATTGATCAATACCAAAAGAGTGATTAGTATGGGCCCATACAAAGAGTTTAACCCCGCCATGTTTTATTGAAGTGTATGTACCAAGCCAGGAACGAAAACAGCCCATGTGTTTGTGAGTTAGGGGTATCGAGCTTGCATCCGTCTACGATTTTTCCGTTGGATTTAGGAACTGTTCCCACAATGTGTTGGGTTTGTTTTATTAATTTATATTTTTCTTTAGTTATTTATTCATTATTTTTATTTATTTTATTATTTTATTTTTTGTTTCTGTTTTTTTTTTGCTTTTCATCTTATTTCTTCCTAAGGGCTTAGTTGAAAGACGGTTTTACGATTTTGTCACATATCTTCCTTTTTCCTCATTCAAAGCATAATTAAAGGTAATGCATAAATAACTTTGCTTTCAAGTTACATTTTTGTATAACAATAAATTGAATATTAGCCCGGTGATATCGCTAAATTACTGTACACATTAAATCAGAGATTTGGCTTTCGAGGTCTAGTTTTCAAGAGGGAGATTGGGAATCCCATTAACCGGTTTAACCCACCATGTTCCAAGCCAGGACCTATAGATTTCTAACGCCCTATGACGTGGTGTTTTGTCTGTTCAGAGAGTTCACGTGGGAGGTAATTGGCCGATTGGTTTATATCGGTGGAATTGTTGACATTACTGTTTAACCTTTCTTTTCATGAATTAGATATTTACTTTTTTACTATCACTGGATACATACCTCCGCTGGTGGACTATTAGCTACTGGAGGTATTAAGCTAAGGTCAATATTCTTCAGGCATATGCTACAATAGCCGACTTTGTATATCCTGTATATGATTTATGGTTTACTTGGTAACAAGCACTTAAGTTATTTGACTTTCCAGTCTATTGACTTTGAGCGTAACCTGATGAAGGTTATTCCTGAAACGTGCCGTGTGCACTTGTGGATATCTATATTTTCATTACACGCATATCATTTAATTTGCAGCCAATGGGGTTAGGGTTATGGTGTTGAGACCCACTTTCAACAATATTTCAGCTATATCGTTGCGGTCAGCTTTATTGGTGGTAAAAACCGGAGTATACGGAGAAACCCACGCAACCAATGTAAAAGATATATTAAGCATATCAAGAAACAACATATTCGGGATTATGTATAGGATAGGAAATTCCAAACTGTTCTTGAAGTAAGCTTCCTGTCATAATTTTCTTGATATAGGGTAACCACTTACAAGGAAGTCACTGAACCGGGAGTTCCTAGTGGAAATGATGAGGTCATCACTTCGAAAGTTTTACAGTCACCACTATGATTTGGTCAACCGTTACGGGATATCTGTTTCACAAATGACCACGGATATGTGCGTATTCACAATATTGTCTTTTCCTCATTCATGACATATCACCGGGTTTGCAACAGTACCAACACGACGGGTTCCACTAGTGCTAGTGCTGCAGAAACTGCTTACTCTTCCGAATCACCGGAGTTTACCTCCGGTTTAAGTGAGTTCTTTTTGCTCGATCTTTACTTTTTTCAGAGTTTTGTAGATTAGTGTTTGTCGCTTTATCGATTTTTTTTCTTTCTTTTTGCATGTTATTGTATGTCCTCCTGCGATTTGCGGCTTCGTGTTCCCCCAGGTATCTACACACTCTTGTTACGTTTGTTGTACTTACAATATAGTCCTTTCTGTATCCATGGCTTATCACCAGGTTTGTAACAACAGTAACTGTTAACAACAGTGCTATTAGAGGAACAGGAACTGCTTACCCTTTCGGAGCACCTGTGTTCAATCCCAGTTTTTAATGGGATTTTTGTTGCTCAATCATAGTTTTCGGTGTATTGCTTTGTAGATCATTGCTTGTCATTTTCTCCTTTTTATTGGCCATTGTATTGTCTATCCTGCAATTTACGGCTTTTGATTACCCTTTTGACATCTTCAAACTCTTCTTATCTAGCACAAGATCTAAAATTCAAGTTCACTGGAATTCAGAATAATAAGTGCTACGATGACCTATGTACAGTTTCCTGTAAATTAGAAGTAGAATTGAAGAGTTTTAAAAACATAAGATATCTACATTGTTATAACCATAGCAATTAAAATATACTAAATCTCTTTGCTTGCTTGCCTGGGATATTTTTTTTAGAGTATATGGGAAAACTTATATATTTTCCTGATATCAATGTATTATTTAATAATTGCCTTAGTTGTAATACAAATATACAAAATATTCTTTTTGAGCCTGAACACTTACTAACTTCCGGGTTATTAATACCTAAGCTCTTTTTATCAAAGTCGTCATAGTTTTACATTGAATGCGTCGTAACAATGGAGAAAAAGTTGTTGGTCTCTTTGTTTGAATATTTTATTCTATTCTCTTGGATTTCTGCAGATAAAAGTAAGTTTTATATTTTTCTTCTATTCCTTCAACTTATTTAACATAATTTTTAATATATATATATATATATATTTTTCCAATTGTCCAATCGTTACAACTTAGTAGGGGAGGGTCATTTCTAA
>MJUT01048090.1:0-19148 GCA_002080005.1 Gigantidas platifrons | reverse complement strand
AGGGTTAAAAGATTGCTGTCTTGCAAATTTGTCTGACGCTTGCATGAAACTTTAAAAGTTTAAAAAATGTAACTGATTGTAATGCTATTTTGAAAAAAAAGACTGTATACTCGTTCATTTATACATATTTATATGCATAAACCCATCTATTTATTACAAAAGACAAACCAGTGAATTAGTTTCAAACCAGTTTCGAACCAGTTTCTAAACCGGAAAACCAAACTTAAGCTGGTTTCTTTGCAATAAAAACGCTCGTCGTCACCCATTTCCGATAGATTTTTCACTAATGTTGAAAGTGGGGCATTCATGAAATGATGTGAATCAATAAATCGTAAGTCATCCAGGGTGAACGAAACATAATTTTCCATATGGTGAAGTATACATGACAACTTCCGGTCCTTCAATTTCCATACAGACGACATCATTAAATGTAAATCGTATCCGGAAAGGTTGTGGAAGATGACTGGCATGAAATACCGTGAATAACAGGGGCTTGAAGTCTTCGCTTTTCGAAACTGTAATTAAAGATTACATTCAGAGTGTGCTGCCCCTCTGTATGCACCCGTTAAATGATCGTGATTTCTAACACGGTCTGCACCAAGCGCTTGCAAACATATATGGCATTTGACATCTTTGTGAAAAGCCTCTTCTTCTGGATGGCTTAGCTTCATGGGAACGTGGTCTAATATTTAGGAATATGTTTTCTCTTCCTCTACTAACCAGTCGAAGAATGTGTGAATTGCTTTTGGTCCACGATATACTTTAGCAGGCATCGACAATTCATCGTTTGCACACTTAACCACATAGCAAAATCCAGACGGATCATGTTTCTGGTAACGTTTTGTTGTAGTTGACTCATTGTCAGTTGTGGAAATGGGACGGGTTAAGCATTCAAAATCTGCATAAATGATCAATGGAACCTTCAACTATTTATTATTTGACCTAAATTGAATCCATTTTTCCTCTTCTTTCTGTGGGAATGTTATTTCCTGTGGTCCATGACGTTGCAATCATCAACGTGATTAAGGAATGTCTCCTCCTTGCTGAAAGCGTGTGAACAATAGTTGCAGTAATGTGTCATGCCATCGTTCTTTGTTCTGTCACCTAACAATCGACTCATGTTTTTAATAAGACAATAATGACGTTTTTCTCCATTCCATATCAAAAGTAAATTGACATGCTTGTCGTATCGACTGTCTGTAATGTAAAGCGGGAAAACATCCTCTTTATCGAGACCAAACACATTGACAGATAGTTGATTTTTTTTCTCAAATCTAGGTACATCGCCCAGAGTCATTGGCATTGGAATGTTTCTGACATTTAATGATGATTCATATTCTACATAGTGTGCTACACGATTAGCAAGCTTACTTTTTACGGGGCGTACAGCAGCTAGTATACACCAAATAAAAACGTTTGGTCATCATTAACAATATTCAACACGGCTTTTTTGGACATTATTTTATTGGGAAACGGTACATAGCTGCTGCCAGTCAATGGAACATATTCTACTGTGTTGACTTCCATTTTGATGATTTTGTCAATGCTCCATCCGCTCCCGTCTGTTTCAAAATTCTGAAAGTCGTTGTTTAGTTTTCTAAACACTGTGGCAGTTTCTTCTGCAATGTTAGCACCATTCGTCAAAGTCGTATTTTGACTCCTAGACGTAGGCTCTGCGTACATAGTTTCGCTTCGTTTAGCTTTCCCTTCTTCGCACACATGAGTCACAAACGTCATTTCTTTTCCCATAAAATATTTCTGGAAGAGGACAATGGCACCATCTACATTCTCTTCCATTTTCATTACAATTCTGGCAAAATCTTTTACCTGGTAACATCTCTTTTTGGTGACCACACCAGTTGCAAACACCGGCATTACTTAGCTTTGTCTGTTTGGGTTTAGGTTCATCATCCGGGTTGTTTGCTGTACGCTTACGAGATTGATTTGTGTTCTCTCCTTTTGACACGTTGAGTTGGCTTGTTAAATCTCTTAAAGGATTTACATCAACATGATCTTTCGCACAGGTTTTAATATGTCGATTTAAATTGTGTACACGATTAAATAGTGAGCTGGCACCTTCTACAAGAAATAAATAGAAGTTTGCATTGACATTTAGCTGTAAGTGTTGGTATAAACAAAGGAATGGGATAGCACAATAAAGCAAATAATGTGAGTTTGGGATAATACATCACATATTTAACAAATCGCCTTTCAAGCTTTAGTTCACTAATCGCAGTGTACAAACTTACATTCCACCTTAGCTATGTAGAGTAGGATACTTTGTATTGGATAGTTGACTCTATCACCAGGGTAAGCCGATTGGTGACCAGAACATTGTGTCGAAGATAATATAAACGATAGCATTGGGCGTTAATTTAATACCGAAATGATGTATGCTTAAATGAGCCGATACATCTTTATGCAGCAAATGTGCATATTCCATTATCACAACTAAATATCTTTCTTAATATATCTGTCTTATTACTAATTAAAGCCAAAAAGATTTGGTTACATGCATTTTTGTAGGATTAATTATATACAAATTGCCTTTAGGAATAAATACATTATGCGTATTGTACTGGACAGCCATACAAATCTACCGATTTAAATAAATATTAGCAGACGACAAGATTTTACCTGAGATCATTTATCAGACGGCATTTACCGTTACATATTAGAAATCAAAGCATGCATTTAGATATGCATTATTTTACCTGAGATCATTTATCCGATAGCATTTAGCGTTACATATTAGAAATCAAAGCATGCGTTTAAATATGCATTATGCAACGAATGTCCATGTTACCGTTTTACAAAATCGATATGCACTTTCCTTATTGATATGCATAGTGCAATTACATTTACATAATATGTGCATCATGCACTATGACGTCACAGGATCCTTGGCTCCTGGGGCTGAACTGTCATTTTCCTATCATCAGATAGTTTCTGCTTCTGTGCAAAGACTGTTTGGTTCGCAACTAGGATAATGTTTCCTAATTGAGCGACATTTCTAATTACACACTCTTGTTTCACCGAGCTATCACTGTAAATATCTAAGCGTGTTGGTCTAGTACAAAGCCAACATCATTATAATCTAATCGAATGTAACTTGTTCTCGCCAAAATATAGCTGAAATATCCCTCCTTTGGTGCTATACAGGAACCACTCACACATTTAGATTATTGTTTTTTTTTATATTTTCAGATCCATTCACAATGCAATATTTAGAAGAAGACAAAGCCATATTGAATTGTACAGGAGAATATAATGAAACTATACAAATATCCTCTGTTCTTTATAACTACAGCACCTGTAGTCATGGTGATAAATATGGTATCCAAAATTTGTGCGATGGTCATACAACATGTAGATTTGATGTTACCAATAGCAATGTCGGAAGTATATGTGGGGCTGATGGACAGGCCTCATTACAAGTTTCGTATAACTGTAAACGTAAGTTATATTTCATACAAACATTAATTCATCTTATCAAGCAATTGATTTTTATTTTTATTACTAATAATGGTGGTCAAATAAACTTCAGTGTTATTGAGTAATGGAGCTAATAATGCATTCGTGGTACCTGATGACAAACAATGATCTACAAAACACTTTCACTGTCTCATAAACTCTCATAAACTATAAATATTCTTGATAATTATGGTAGGCTATTGGTGTTTAACACCACTTTCAATTGGCAACTTCGACTGTGAGTCTACCTGTTGAAGGTTATTCCTGAAACATGTCGTGCTCACACAATTGGTTATCTACGTTTTTATTTCAACAATATTTCAGTTATATCGTCACTGTCTGTTTTAGAAATTAATTAATGAGGGTAGATTTTTTTTCCGAAAGAAAATATTATGACGGCTGTTTGCAGGTAGCTAACTACCCTTGGTATATAAAGTCGTCTTGCGTTCACCTTGTCACGGACGCGAACCGAATGCAGAACTTTAGTGGTGAATCGACACCCATTGCAAACGTAGATATCACTCCAACAACCATAAGTTCGCGGCAACGATGTATCCCTTGTAAAATAGTTTTCCAAACTAATTGTCTTTCATTAAACAGACACCATTCCAGTTAATGCTATAATACTGTATTTTCAAACAATAAAAATATATGCAGATAGTAGTGAAAACAAATGAAGCAAAATAAAATGATTAATAAAAGAAAAACATATATCACACAGATGATTAGAACAATTCTGAAATCCAATCATGAAATCGTTGAAACAAAGATAAATACTCCTGACACATATATACATGACCACTCACTCTCTTTAATAAAAAAAAACAAACACTATTTTTGTATATTAAAAATGTTGTTTATAACTTAGACAACACTTGGCGATGATTTTTATTCCTATGGTTAAGGCTATTATTTTAAGTATTCAAAGGTGATATGTCTGCATGTATTATATATTTAAGGAATATGTTCAATTTTTGAACAGGTTATATGATATAATCTAGTTTGGGGCAGGTTACGCTTAATAAACCACCAAGCGTTAACTTTTTCAAAACAGGTTATACTATTATAAACCGTTCAAAAATTGAACACATGTCTTATAATTTAATTTTTTCAACAAAATTTAATGAGCTTTATTATGATTCTTTCACGGGACTAATTGAAATAGTCGTTGGCGAATGAATATGTTGGCAACGTCACGATACCAACCAAGTATATCAAGTATAACCAATGTTGCTCAAGGGGGATCAGTCAATCAGACTGCAGTATTCAAATCAAATTGAATTATAAATACATAACCAAAAAACAAATTCTCATTTCATCAGAACATCTATCTCAATAAACATCAATTATAATGTATGCTGTATATTACACATTTTTCATATTTTTTAGCCAGGTTTTAAATTTCATGGATGAATTTTAAATTTGACAGTGCTTTTAATATGATTGTGTACATGCTTTGTTTATTGTTTGTACAATCATATTCTTATGTCGGATTCAAAAGCTCACAAGAGCGTGTGTTATATTTTTGTGCTTCTTACCGACTCTAAATAAAGTTTATTGTATTGTAGGAAATGGAGGCTGGTCAAATTGGACTAGACATTCAACTTGTAGTGTCACTTGTGGTGGAGGTACACAATTGTATACTAGAAGTTGTACAAATCCATCACCAAATGAAATTGGGGCGTCTTGTGTTGGAGAGTCGTACAATGTGGAAGTTTGCAATGTCAATAACTGTTTTAGTAAGTTCGACAGAATACGAAAAAAATGCAATTTAAATTNNNGTTTGGTATGCCAACTTCTGTGATGTTTTAAGCAATATTCCTCATACCTGTAATTTATATCGGGTTTATTCTATTGGCTGGTAATTCACTCAAATAAATTGATAGATCATTGCAATCACCATAATAAGCTGTGTGAGAATATGTGTAATAAAATGAATAAAATATGTGATCCATGCAAAAGAAAAGCCAGTCTGATGCTTTAAATAAACGTTTCGCTATATAGATGATGTCCTTTCACTAAATGATTCTAAGTTTGGTGATCGCATCTATCCCTTTAGAGCTTAAAATAAAAAATACTACAGACACAACTAGGTCTGCTTCATACTGTGACCTTCACATAGAAATTGACAGTAAGGGTCGGTTAAGAACGAACATTTATGACAAAAGAGAAGATTCCAATTTCTATTTGGATGTATAGTATAGAAAGAATCTAATACTATTCGCATCTTGCATACCGGTATATCTTGTTCCTGTCATAATTTCCTTGATACACGGTTGATGCTAATATGGTAGAACTGGTTCCTGGGGGTTAAGTTGATGGCATTTTGAAGCTTTATAGTTGTCACCACTGGTTAACCGTTACAGAATGTCTGTGTCAACAATGACTATGAACATGTTACGTTTGTTGTAATCGCAATCCCGTCATTTTCTCATTCATGACAATTAGCACCGGATTTGTAGCAATAGTAACATGACGGATGCCACTTCTGGAATTGTTTTCTTTTCCGGGGCTACTGGTGTTGTTGACCATTATCAGTCGTTTTGTACTTTTTCTTTTGGCCATTGTATTAATTAATTGTCTATCCTTTGAATTACGACGGAGTACATCAGGTCTTTCTATTATTAAACTTTCGAATACCAGCTTTGTATTCATACTGTAATATCGTTCAGTCAGAACATTTTATATGCTGAATAGGGTGTTCATTTTGGCCTTTTGTTATTCCGAGAACAAAGTTTGCATTTAAGCGTTTTATGACTGTAAACCCCAGGCTTACTTTTAGTGTTGTGCTCCCCGCTATACTTTGCATCTCATCCAGAATATTCCTACATAAGTTTCCCTCTTCCATCACTGGGTACTATTGGCGGGTCCCACTACTCGACCTTCGACCCACAGAGCTGTCTAGTGCGTTCACAGGTAAAGTATACATATACACAGATACAGATAGGTCTGCTTCATACCTTGACCTACACCTCGAAATTGACAGTGAGGGGCGTTTAAGAACGAAACTTTACGACAAAAGATATGATGACAATTTTCCCATTGTGAACTTTCCATTTATATGTAGCACTAGACTTTCTAAATAATTTTGTTCATTTTAGTACAATCTTGGTTTACATAGACAACTGCACGATATCCGTTGCGCTTAAAAAGGGAGGCAACTCTAACACCCCGAGCCGTCATTGGCACGATAATCCCCGAGGGAATTATCATGTTAATGACTGATTGATTTCTTTAACGCATATTAATACATGACACATGATCATGTCTACACCAATGAAAAAGTCGAATTTAGAGCTGATATGACATAATTCGTGATGGTAGCCATATAATTGCATTGATTGCGCCAGTAGATAATACGGGGGCCTTTATATAATCTAATATTAGTATTTTCAATAAATATTTCTGAAAAACCATATATATTACACTAATGGAGCAGGAACTGTCCACTCTTTTGGACCACCTGAGATCCCCCGATGTTTAGCGGGCTTTGTGTTGCTCGATCTTTAATTTTTTGTGTAGTGCTTTGCAGATCGTGGTCTGCCCTTTTGTCCTTTTCCTTGTGGCCATTGTGTTATCTGTCCTTCTTCGACGTCAGGATTTTGATTACCCCCTTTGATTTCTTCAAATTCGTCTTCCAATAAAAAAAAAGATTATTTTTCAGTGAGACAAAATGTTACGTTTTTACATACATATTATTCAGAATTATTTGCTTGTACTAATTGAACTTTTGTTCTAGATTGTGGTGATCAGAAATTTTATGATAGACAAGACTCGTCTTTACAACTTAAGACAGATTCCTCCGATGGTAAGTTACAAATATCGATTCAATTGATTGATTGATTGATTGATCGTTGCGTAGCATACAGTGGCAAATATTTCACGTATATTCAGTACGAGAACAAGCTAAATCATTATTAAAAATATATAGAAATGAAATGGAGACTGGACAAAAGTTTGTTCTCTGCCTTTCTTATTTTGACCTAATGTTGTGTTCTATCTATGTGAGTGTGGTAGATCGTGGGTTCAACCCCGGTCGGGTCAAACCAAAGGCTATGCGATTGATGTCAGAGGATGGACATGTCTACCGGCTATTGCCATATCACTAAAAAAAACTCTAACTGAATGTGTTGGTTTAGAATAAAGCGGACATCATCATCATCATCATCATCATCATCAAAATCTCATCTGTTTTCGGCATGATATAGATGACAAAGTTCTCAATTGGCGTTAAGAAACAACCACTCACACACTCCATCTAAATACCAAATATTCTGGATTGATATGAAACCCATATTTGTAATTTTGTGTTAAGTGGACAATCAATAACATATATTTTTATACTTGTTACATCTAGGAACCGGATATCTTCTCATAGATCCAGTAAATTCCGTCCATTGTTGTGGACAGATTACCCTGTGGCATTATATGCCTGTAAAGTCAGGGAATATAACATTCAGTGTATGGAGAAAGACTTCCGTCAATAGATACAAAGTTGTTGGGACTAACACAGTAGTTATTAAAGGTAAAGCCACTATGACAATTTATCCTGCAATGATTATATCTGCTGTGGAATAATGCTAGAGTATACGAATATATCTACATAGCAAGAGCTTTAAAATCAGAGAGGTTCATATTTTAAATAAATGTGCCAGATTATGTGGAAAACATTGAACCCCGGAGACAATATGTCATGGGCTCGAACATATTATATAACAGTGATCATAACGGAAAAAAAGCAAAAAAGAACAAACTAAGACATGTACAAGTGATTAGTTTGGTCTATGGTGTTTAACGCCCCTTTCAACAATATTTCAATCATATCGTGGAGGTCAGTTTTATTGGTTGAGGAAACCGGAATACCAGGAGAAAACCACCAACCTGTCGCAATTCACTGACAAACTTTATCACCTAATGTTGTATCGAGTGTACCTCCCCATGAACAGGATTCGAACTCACAACAATGTTTTATATGAACCCAGGTTATACATATAAGGTATACGAGCATAAATTCAACTAAGTAATAATATACAGAGTAGTGCAGCGAAACCTGTCTAAACCGAACCTCGGAGAGACAAGTTTTTGTGTTGGGACTAGAAAAGTGTTCAATTTATGTATGTCATGTTGGCTTTCCTGTTCAGTCCCTTTGGTTTACTGGCGCCAGAGAGGTTCAGATTATTTGGCTTTTCAATCTTTTGACTGAACGCACCTGATGAAGGTTATTCTAGAAATATATCGTGCGCACTAAATTATATATCTACGTTTTCATTGTAAATTTGAACGTAATACATAAAAAGAGTTTGAAGATATCAAAGTAATCAGAATCCGTATATCGAAGAAGAACAGACAACACACTTGCGAAAAGGAAAAACAATGATCTACAAAACATACACCTAAAACTAAAGATCGAGTAACACGAGCCCCACTAAAAACCGGGGGTGAACTCATGTGCTATTTATTATCTAAATCTTGTAGAACTCCTATTTCTTTTCATCTTTTATATGTCTGCTGTGCATATAATAAACAATAAACAAATTGTCTGTATGCATAGTAAAGCCTGTCTTACGTGTCATTCCAAGGGAACATTGAAATAGGATCACATAAGACAGGTGGTTGCTAAATACAGGTTTTATCAATATGAATCCACTGTGAAGGGAACGTAAGCTGAAGGTCACATGTTACAAGTTATTGCTTAATAGAGATAGTCACTAAAGCAGCTTTGATTGTTTTCTATTTGATTCTCAATAGCAACAGACATTAGCAAACAATCAACGTACAACGTACCTAAAAATGAGAGGACATTGATCAACACGGGAGATATTATTGGATGGTGAGAAATTATATAGAAGATAATAGTAGTAATTAACCATTGTAAGAATAAAATAAAAGGCCGTTGGCCCCTGACACCAAGGTTACTTTGTAAGTTTTAAATATTGAAATTATTCTGTAATACTTTCCGTAAGAAGTGTCGAAAAGGCACAAAATTGGAGCACAATATAAATATGATATATTTGGTGTCTGGTTTTAATGTGGCATGTGGTATTTGAGGTGAAGATATTAAATTAGAAAAAAATTAAGAAACATAAGGATCACTGTGAAATTGGAGAAAATGAAGGTTGTCTTTTATTTCTTAGATTACAGGTCTACTGACAATGGTTATTTATTCCGATGGGAAAACACATTTTTATCAAAATTTTACTATTCAACATATTTTAATACTCTAGAGGAAAAAAAGGATTTTGATAAGAAAAAAAATAGAGGAAAATGAGTGAATTGTCAGTCGGGAAGCCAGTGACGCAGGAGAGTTCCATCTGAAAACAAAGTCACGTGACTTTCGCGTCATTTTTTTTATTAAAAATGACGTTGAACCATTCGGTTAAAAGACGTCGGTTTACAATAAATACATACGCTTGAAATCAATTGAAATATACGGAATATGTCTATGGATCAATAGAAATTTATTACATCACTTCAGTATTTATGTGTATAGTTTACACACATCGAATTTTTTTACTTGAAGTGGACTCAATTTCAAAACAAATGTCAAGGTGGTTCTATTTAAGAGAGAACATTTAATTAAAACAATATGATGGCTTTCTGTAACATAAATTGCCTGCAGAAATCATCTAGGATCATTGTCATACCGACAACTTGTGTCAATGTCTTGTGTGATGCAATTGTGTCACTTAGTTCTACACCCATCTTGATCGATCGACCATTTTCCAAACATATAAATTCGTCGTCTTTCGGAACACATCAGTTGTATTTCTTAACATTAACAATAAACGACACACAAGCGTGCATCCGAAAGAGGATATTTCTTTTGGGAAAGGGGGAGGGTATATTTTTACGTCTTTTTTTAATTTTCTAGTATAATACCATATTTTTCAGTTTTAATTGAATTATTTTTATGGCAATATTGTTTTAAACATTTTAGAAATTAGGGTGGGTAATTACAATGCAGCATCATACGACCGCAAGAAATCGACGACTTTGAAAGGGAATCTAAAAAGTGGTCAGGCATTAGACCGAATTATTCTGTCGTTAGAAAGCTATTTCTATCATTCTATATTGATCGTTTACTTATCTGACTTTTATTTATTTTTTTATTTTTTATGCTGCTTTCTACGACAGAACGATCTCTTGTTTAAAATCGTGAGGTCGCTTCCAATTTGGAAGCGCTGGAATTTCAGTCGATTATTATGTGTATGTGCTGATAAACACCTACCGATGTGTAGAGGAACAATTTGTCTACATATTTATCGCGGTCCTCCGTATTCATTTGCTCACATTATCCCTCTAAACCCCATTTTTTATGGGTCACCGGTTCAATCCTATCTTGACATGTCTCCTTCGCCATTCATACAGTTTCGACCAATTAAATCGAGTCTCCCTTACGATTTGGAAGCAAGACGCGATTTATGGCTATGGTTATGGTGTTTATCGCCACTTTCAACATTTTTTCGGAAATATGGTGGCTTTCTGTTTTATCATTACAATATATCTCAAATTTGGTTTCATTCTGATAAATAATAACATTTGATCGGCACATACCGTTCACACTTATTACCTAATAACCAGGACCAATATTAATTTGATCTTTGAACTTTGCAAATTGATAACTGGTAAACAAATAGGAACCCCTCAGCTTCTCAAAGCGCAAATATTTATTTCCCCCTAAATTTCTCTAATTTTTCCATTTTTGTCGATTTCCCAACTTCTTAAATTATTTTATTTTTCGACTAATAGTTCTTTAGATTGTTGGGAGAAAATAAATAATTTATTTACTGATGGAAATCGAGAGAAAATCATATCGAGTCGGCTTTTTATTTTTGTAACTTTAGGTAAGTATGGATAAGAAGTGTCAAACGAACGACGGAAGTATGTAAATATTACACAAACAGGTACATGTTTTGAGATTTAAAATTTGTTTTTCTTTCTTTCTTTAAAAGAACTTGCGACCGTGTCACTAAAGGTGGTAAGTCGGAAATGCAGACGTAAATGCACTCTTAAGAGTTTTGACCGTTTCACTAATAAATAGACATGTCTCCGTCCGAGTTGTCCGCGGACCGAATTGTCTGAAATCAATGCTTAGCTGAGAAATAAAAAGACAAATTGTATAATGTTTGCTGTGATCCGACCACATATCTGAGTCACGAATATTTATCCCATAATTTAATTGACAATAACTTTCAATTCAATTGAAAAAAAACAGTGGTATGATATTACAGTTTGTACTAATTTATCAATCAATACAATTAGCTTCTTGGTAAACACATGTGCGTACGTGACAAATTAACATAACAAATAATAAGACAAGCTTAAAATAGAACCAAGTAATATATTCCTTTTAAACCATATAGTCGTCTATATGAATAATTGTTCATACAAAAGAAAAGGTATTTTATTTAAACCTAAAATAATAATCAAAGTAGATTGATATCAAATACAAAGAACAGGATGTCAGTGTAAATCCTGTGGTCTTTTTTCATTGTATACACCCCAGATGCATGCCAGATATGTAAATTCATGATGTCTTAAGATAAAAAGGTAAAAACTTTGCAAAGCACATCCTTAAGTACCATAAATTAAGGCCAAATTATGACAATGCCGTCTTTTGAGGTATAATTCGTAATTGGATAAATATTTCACCGCATGCCAACTTTTTAATTATCTTTCTTTATGATGGTTTCTCTTTAAAACATTAATATTATGAAATTAAAAGACGCTTCTTTCTTAATTATAATTTATTCTTTTTTGATGAGTAACAATAAAGTACGGAGGCCGTTAACTGACATGATAAATATGTCTATGACGTTACACGAAATAGTATTTCGCATAAACTAAATTAAAAAAATATCTATAAACGAAATAACAAAAATTCAAATGTCAGAAAACGGGCTCCGTAAACTATTTCGTATAAACGAAATTAAAATACTCATGTCAGTTACTGGGCTCCACAATAAAGCAACATATCAATATGCATTTAGCTTTTTTGTTTTTTTTTATTTCAGATGAGTGCGTTTTCATCGCATATTTGTGTATACATGTAAACAAAATAATATAATGTGTAGTTGTTGTGTATGACCTCACGGAAACGGCCTTGTCTAGGCTTTTATTCATTACAGAAACTTTCTAAATTATGTTTTTTTGGGGGTTTCCAATCGATAATTTGAGTGCGCAGGTGCTAAAGGTAGATATATACCGACATATACTGGTTGACGATATATAGGCCGTCATATTAGAATATTCAATTATTCTTAATTATATTAGTGTCTGGATTACTGTTCAAACTGTGTCTGAAGGGCTCTCAGAGGAAGTATCTTCTTCACGTTTTAAAATTGTGTTTGTTAGAAATGTCCAAATCAAGTATTTTAGGAAACAAATTTGATGCCAGGAGATGGCTAGAATGAAAGATTTTGCACCATTTATCCTAGAGCCTCTGGGGGCCTTGACCCCAGACCCCCTGCCGTAAATATCACCTCGTTCAGCGAGGTTGGAGACTGGCTTCGCCAGTCTATTCATTCTCCTATGACTTTTATTTTTTCTCCTACAACTAAAAAAAATAATGACATCTCTGCTATTACTTGAGGACACATTGAAATCTAGTTTAGCAAATTAAACATCTGGACTCTTGACTTCTATATATATATTTAAATATTTAAATATCATATATACAATGTTTTTTGGATATAAAACATATTTGAAATTCATAATATAAAAGAATTGTTTTTAGTTGTGAATGTATGGTAGTTGGTATCTGTGCATTCAGTGCTACCACCAATAAATTTGTGAGTTTGAATCCAATTCATGGTGATGTGGACTCGATACAACATTATGTGACAAAGTGTGTCAGTGACTTGCAGCAGGTGGGTGGTTTTCTCCGGATACCCTGTTCCCTTCACAAATAAAACTGACCTCCACAAAATAACTGAAATATTGTTAAAAGTGGTGATAAACAACAAAGTTGAACTAACCCTTATCTCTTACCCATAATATAAAATAGTAATAACCCTACCATGAAATTTTGAACACAATAACATATAATATATCTTCATACAACTATCTGAAAATGAAGAAATGCAGAAAATTCTAGATGAAATTCAATTATTAAGAATGTTTAGTCTATCACATGAGCTGGAGCTCCTTGTTAGCTGCAAAATCTATCCAACAGAAGAAAAGGTCCATATGACACAAATGTCTCACTTCCACTAATAATAAACTCAAAGCTATGCCTGGTACAACAAACAATAGATTTCAGCTGGTCAAGGTAAATCAAAGTTGTAGAAAAACAACAAAAATTGAAATAATTTATTTAAAGGGCACAACTCTGTAACAAAGCAAACATTAAGTGCAATATCATTATAAGAAAATGCAAATCTCTTGAAAAAATGCAAAGATATTAAAAAGTGGAGATCACACAGAGATAAAATCATAAATCCTGTAATATGTCATATTTAAATATCATATTTTGTTCCATTTTCTGCAACAAAGCAAACAATTAGTACAATATCATTATAAGAAAATGCAAATCTCTTGAAAAAATGCCCACCAAACATTAATATTGAAGAGTCCAAAGAGGTATATGCATACCAAAAATATACATCAGTTATACACTCTCCATTTTGTTCATATCTGAAATTATAAAATTGATACAATTATTTTTTTTTCTCAATTAATTCAAAAACATGAGAATCATAAAATAACAATTATGTGGTAATGCTGAAATAAAAACATACAATTATGTTCATTATTTGCATGATAAATATAACATTCAAGAAATGATCACAAAGAAAGAATGTTAATTAAAGTGATATGGTTTTACTAGTAACAGCATATAATTATACCATTTCCTAAAATTGAACAGTTGCACAATTTATACTAGTTTACTTAGATCAGTTCTGATAAGGAGAAAACTTTAATTTGTAAAAAAAAATCACTGTATCAAATCAGGCCAATATCTTTATTTCAAAGACCATTTTAATTTTCATCCTATTAGAGATTTCTTCAATTACTTATTACAATATTTATATGTTTAAGTACTGCAGGGGAGTTTTATGTTGTTGAAATGAACATGCATCTTGTACTAAAATATTCCAGTCTCAGTTCTAGGAAGATTTCTGCAAAATAGTTGTTTTCCCCTAGGCTACATTTATGTTTTAATACATACATACTTTCCCAATATAAGGGAAATAAATCATGCATAATAACAATACTTGTCTTTGAAGTAGTAGCATAAGTCCCCAGATTTTTCAATAATAATAAAAAAACTGTTGCATTAGGAATCACTAATACCTATATACATTATGTTGAAATACATTTATCTAATAAATAATAAAAAATCATTTCAATCTGAGAAAATGTTGCCAGTATTGCAACACATTGTCAGTTGGGTCAACAAAAATAAGATCTTCCTCAAGATCTGTGTCTTGTTCACTGTCACTATCATCTTCTAAAGTAGTAACACCTGTAAAGTCAACAAATGAAGAATCAAGGGAAATATCCAGTTCTGTATGTTCAAGATTTTTGCAACTGGTGCATTTACAACCTGGGCCACAATAGGAGTTGTTTTTCTACATTGACACTTGTTGTTGGAACAGCCCCCTTTACAGTAACATCCCTTGGTGTACCATTCCACAGTTTGTTCTACCTTTTTGAAATTTACATCTGAATCCCAAACAATTCTTCAAGAATTGTTTGAGATTTCCCATCCATAATCTGTGAGAGAAGGAATGTAGGCTGGTTCAATAAAGATTGAGACCAGTATTGGGACACCCAGCAGCACTGTTTCCAATGGAGTCGCAAAGCTTCATGGTTTGGAATAATTTCAGTCCCAGTTATTACCCTTTCCCACTGTTTTTCTCGGATATCTGAAATTACTAGTAAATGTGTGGTCTTGGTATTTCCTGTGTTAAAAGAATCAAAAAGACCTTTGGGTGTAGACAAGGGCAGGAAAGCTGAGCAGTACCTATCAAAGTAAACTGAAGAAACAAGTCTATAAAATGCAAGCAGCCCACCTTCTCTATTCACCTCATTAAGATGACCAGTAATAAAATCAGCATGTTTTCTGAAAATATCTAAAAGTTTTTTTTTTGCCATAACCCTAAAAAAAGGAAACAAAATCACAGTCACTTAATATGTAAACCATTAGATTTACATTCTTCTATATATATATATATATGTTCTGTAAAGCTTGAAAACATAAATCTGAGCATTGTTACAAATATAACATGAACCAATCTTCACTATATAAATGATAATAGTCATTTTCAAACCCCTTTGCCTTTTTAAATACACATCCAGGTAAGCACAACACTGACAAAATAAAAAAAGACAAACAAATCATTAATAGTTTTATTTAATCATTATATTTTCTGTGCTGTAAATGTGAAATATATTATTGTTAAAGTGTAATGTAGATCTACTTGGTTAAAAAAAATCAGAAGCTGAGACTCGAATATTTTCACATGATGGCAGTTTAAATATGGTTAGAGATCTATTTGTGCGGGGGGGGTATGTTAAATACACAATAAATATCTCAAATTATATCAAAGGATTAACTATTAATCAAATTAATTATGTTATGATAATTTAAATGCAAATAAAACAAAGGCTACTCTTTCTTCTCGGTGATAGTTCAGCGTCTTCTTTTTCAAAAATGGCGGCTGACAGTGTCCTAAGTTACAAACCTCGTTTTGCAAATTAAAGGCGGAATGATGGCTATTTTTATATTTCGTTACACATTTGAATGATGTGTAAACCTATTTTTTACCATAGTTTTTATTGACAACCAATGGTATGCGTTTGTGTCAGTTATTTGTAGCCTCGAGAATGTCCCGCCATATATTCTTAGCTACAACAACAAAAACATAATACCTCGGAAAATACCTTGTTTTATATATCAACACTTTCTTGGTTTTTTTCTGCAACTTATATATTTAACCATGATAATTCACGTTTTTTGGGAATGTATTTATTTATATTTATCCGTAATATAAGGTTTATTCTGTCATCGTCATGGTAAGCAAACGTCGATACGATATTACGATTATGGGCGACACCTGGTGGGTTATTATTATTTGCCCTTGCGTAAATGTTTTTAGCCTTATTGGAGGAGGTACGAAAGTTGATGTTGGCTTCCCGACTGTGTAGTTTAATTTTAACAAAACATTTCCCATTATTCACAACTGCAGCCAATTTTGTATCATTTTGTTGTATCGAATTTTATAAAATATTATATTCAACGCACAAAAAGTAACGAGAGGTGAACATAACATTCTAAGGCTCCTCCGGATACAGACACCTTAAAATAGAAATGGTGTTTCCCAATTATCTTTAAAGTAGTAGCCAATCATCATCGGGTTAAGTTTTGTCATCGACTAATCAGATGCGTTCATACTAATTACTTTCGGTGCACAATTAAATTGATACTGGTAGACGTTGGGAAGAAAGGGATTTCTGGGGAACAAAGTCTGCGCTGTTTGTTGTTAATTCAAATTTGATTTAATGTCATATAATAAAGCAGTTAATGACTTTCCATTTCGGTGAATACAAGGATTGATCAATTGTATAATGTTTGCCTACAAACGTTGTTATTCTAATGTGTAAATGTAGCCCAAGTCATACCACAACTATCTGGAATCACACTTTTCGTTCACAGGATATCATTTGTAAACCACAAACTTAACAAATCAAAAAAGGGGCATAACACTGAAAAAATGGTCAATAAAGGTCAGTATCGAACTTGACCTAGATATACACTTACACACCACACCTACCTTCCATCTGAATGTTAACCGCATCAGTGGTGTAATGGTTAGCGTGCTCGCCTCGAGGGAGGTAGATCATGGTGTTCGCGGCCCGATCGGGTAAAACCAAATACTATAAAATTGGTATTTGTTGCTTCTCCGCTGAGCACGCAACATTAAGGAGAAAGAGCAGAGACTGCTCGGCTATGAATCAGGCTAGTGGGGCGACATGTCTATCCGCGGATTGTTGTTTGAGTGAGCCGGCACTATGAAAATCCACCTAATCGTGGTGGTCTAGTACAAAGTGGATCTCATCATCATCTCATTGAAAATTTACATATTCTCGCCATAATATAGCTGAAATTTGCTGAGTTAGTGTTAAACAACAATCACTCACTCAGTGAATCTGCAAACACTAACACTTTGACGATTAGCAAGTCATTAACGTTGTTTTACAACAACACCACTGATCACTAATTAAGCTATATGTGAGAGTTGACATTTTACTCACAGGTGAAACACATTTGTATGACAGCATCATTTCACTAAGATACAAAAATTATATATTATTATTATTTTGTGACAAGTATGAAAAAAGAATTAGGCCAACCACTAACTAATCAGGATTCCTTAAACCAAGAAATTTGGTAGGGGGCAATATATTAAACATGCAAATCGTATTTCAGGCACGACGGTGGACAAAACATCATTGGCTACTATGATTGCCTGCCTTCTAAGAAGACATGTCCGACGATGACACTACGGAATAATATGGACTCTACAAATCTTGGGGATAAAATCAACGCAGAGTCCCTACCCCAGGAGTCAAGCAGAATTTACACCATGTCTTATACTTCTACAGTTAGTAAGTAACTTAGTAGTCATGTGACATATTGGGTGAGTTTATGTAAGCATGTTTGTGCCTGTCTGGATCTGGATTTCCAGCGTCATTTGTCGTGGTCTTTTTGTGTTCAATGAGTTTAGCTAAGATTTGAGGCGATTGTTCGTTCTGTAGACGTTATTGGAATTTGTGACTGTTAAACTTTCTTTTCATCATTCATAATCGATGAAAGGAATGTTAAAATGAATAGTTCCTCCTCATTTTAGCATTTTAGACATATTAATTTTTAATGTTAACGAATTTCAAGGGATCTGTCACAGTGGTATTACTCTATTTTTTTCAACTGGTTGGGCATGGCTTAACACGGGTTGACTGATTACAGGAAAGTCCATGTATTTAGGAGGCTCAGGTTACCTGGTCAATTTCATTTATACAGCTATATTCAATCGTGCGTGTATGATCCAATCTGTGTATTTAAATTACACCCTTGTGCGTTCTATTCCTTTTGTATGAATTGATTTCGGTGACACTGCTGAATACAGTTCAATAATGTCAATAACTGGAACTGCCCTGTACATACACAAAATAAAATCGAATGCTCTCATGTAAATGTAAAGGTCAACTCCGCCAGGCCAGTTAAATAAAATAGAGTAATATATATATGCTACATTTTTTGAGAGTGTATTTTTTATATTTTATAATTTTTGTTAAGATTCTTTAGAAATATTTAGAAAAAATATTTGTTTAAAAGAAAGACATTTATAAATTTGCATTAATTTGTTAAAGTTTTTGACACCATTAGGAGCACATCTCATATCGTCATTTTCTAATCAATTTAACTGGTTGATAATTACTTACTATTATTCATAGTTGTAATTACGCTTTTTGCATTGAAATTATTTAGATCTGACTGATGTTCATGAGTTAATTATATTCTATTGTGTTTGTTAATTAGAGTAATTGTTATATGACATGTTAATCTGAGTATTTTTTTTGATAATTTGTATAAATAGAGTAGAAATTTTATGTTAGGAGGCATTATGTATCTATCCAAAATAATTAAATTCAATAATTTCCTATAAAAA
>MJUT01048084.1:139332-156285 GCA_002080005.1 Gigantidas platifrons | reverse complement strand
ATCTCATCGCCCCCATTTCACCAACATGATTGATTTTTAAACTAATTCCTTACTGAAATACAGCTTACTTGACGCTAAGCAACAATTAATCAAGTATTATTTTAGTTACCCAGGTGAGTTATTCTGAATTTGATATATTCAGTAGTGAAGGACTCCTGGAAGTGGTGTAAACTGAGTCAAATTTAGAAGAAGAAAAGTAACAAAATAAATGGACAGAGATTAAATCTAAGCGAACACTATATATACGTTTCAATGACAAATGTTTGTTTATTGTGAAGAAAGCAGGAACCAGATCACCTATCATTTGCACATTACCGGTAAATTTAATTCACATGGACGGATTTGAACACTTAATTAATTTATTTGATCTAGATGGTTTTACTGTTAAGTCCTGGGAAAAGAAAACAATGATAGGGACGGATGTACGGGTTTCCTACTTGTATAAAATAGTAATTGTAGCACTGGAACTTGGACGAGTGCCAGGACCGTCTTGACAGCTTCATAGCCTCAGGGGCACAGCAGTACATTGGAGCCCAATAACTACACAACCACTCGTAAGAATAAACTGCATTTGTCGGTAGAAATAAACATATATTGATTGCATTGGTACTTCCAAAAAATCAGTTTTAAACATTAAAAAAAAACATGCCGTACACAACATACTACGGTCCGACGTGCCCATCCGTTAAGACGGTACTGACGAATGTTTCAACTGTGAAATTAAGGGTTAATTTATTTCTAAAATATTTTGTTACTTGCACACATTATGCTCGAAAAATGGTCAGTCCCTAAATGACTTATCACCATGTACATGCAGTTATACATATAATTATGTTCAGTCCATTCTTTCATTAAATGTTCCCATTAATAGAAATTTATATTTCTGTTAAGTTGACCGTTTTGGTTCAAAGATGGTAGTGCCGTCGACCTCTGAGGAAATTGCTTTGATTCTGAACATCAGAACACAATAATTTTGAGTGTATTATTTGCTTTCCTCTCTCCTTACACAATTGTTTAAGCATCTTTTACAAACCAGGGGTTTACAATGATCTTGCTAACAGCCTTGAATCCATTGATGGCCTATCATCCTGAAAGGGATTTTGGGAGGGTTGAAATCCCATCCACTGGTTTAACTTTTGCCTCTACAGTTTATTCTGTACAGTGCCCGGAAATTCCATGGTACACTGGCATTTTGAATGTGGGATGGGATCTCCTATATCAGAAATGGTATTGCTGAGATTTCATTTGATTTATGGTGTTTAGCGCCACTTTCAGCAATATTTCAGCTATATCATGGCGACCAGTTTTAGTGGTGGAAGAAGCCGGAGTACCCGGAGAGAACCACCGACCATGGGCAAGCAACTGGTAAACTTTATCACTTGCGGCTGCGAGTCCAGTGCACACTTTTTTGTAATTTACAAAGCCGGACGAGAACCCACGCCGTATTGGTAATAGGCCTGAAAGAGTTGTTATTTACTCCAACTAGCTAACTCGTTGAGCCACCCGGGCCCTTGGAATGCTATTTCATGTAGACATACTGTATTATTTATCAAAAGGAGTTTGCAAAGGGAGTGATTTCATGTTGTAAGTAATATTGTTGAAAGGTTCAATATTTATACCATAGAATATACGAAGATTTCGTCTATATATTATTTATTTCTCAATTCAATTCAATTGGATACATATGAAACGATTAACTACAAAAGAAAAAATGAAAGGAACATACATTTTGATGCAAAATATTATACTGGAAAATTATTTCAAAATAAAATATTTTCATGATTTTGCTATTTTTCCTATATTTGCCTAAAATTTCCTATATTACATCCCAAAATCCTATATTTTTCAAAAACTATGATAAACTTGTTGAATCTTTAATTTTGAGTAGAAATGTCATATAAGCATGAAATAGAGGCTATGCAATATATTAATGCTAATACTTCTATAGTTTTTAGCTGATATAGCAACAGATCTTCAGGTGACTTTTTTATTATTGAAATTCCCAAAGGTTTAAATTCACATGATTGATTGTTTTTTGTGGTGCATGTCCATTTGTAGTGGTCTTCTACTCAGTACCGGTTTAGGATAATACATCTTGAATACAATGTTTAATGGTCTATAAAAAATACCAAGTTAACTCCCATGACCTTTGGACAAGCCCAATTTATTACTACATGTATCTTTTGAAAGAGTCTTTGGAAAATATGTAAACCCTAATTCTTGCTACAGAGAATTTGTTCCAACAAACTTTGTAAAGTTGAATAGGTACCTATTAAAATATAATATATATTTCGAAGTAATACTTTCGGAGACATTATATCAAAATATGTCCTTTATAGTGTTAAAGGAGTTGGCATGTTCTTATAATGTTCAATCCTTTGAAAAAGACAAATGTTGATTATAATTTGACTTCTATATTTTCCTCATAATATATTTTATTCTTTATGTCACAATATTTATTTTATAAAAAGAACAATAGAGTTTAATGATACTGTTTTTATTTCATTTGTCGGTGAAAAGGAGGTGAGGCATGGCTACAGGGGAGGTGAAGGCCATGCTTTTGCTTGCTAAATATACCTTTAGTTTACCCTATATTTATATCCTATATTTTCATCCAGCAAAATCTTATTTTCCTATATATTTTTGTTAAAGTGGATTGACACCCTGCGTTTGTCTTGAAGCAAGATAAAAACGCTTGCAAATTTAACATCAATATCGGTCTAGAAGATGAAAATTATTGACGTATCTGAAGTTCGCTAAAAGAACATGAGATGATGATGCATACATAAGATACAAATTCTATGTATGTATATGATTTTTTTTTAAAGACAAGTATTTTAATTATGAAAGGCAAACAACCTTTACACATACAAAATTCTTATTTATCTCTATTTCATGCAGCTATATAAAATAATAATGAAATAATTTAAATGCATACAAACAATTTATTATGCAAACAGGGAACTGATTCAAACAAGTTTCTTTAAACTTCTACTAAAAAAAGCTTATTTCATTTGTCTCACATATTTAGTTTACATATTGTCCCGGGTGGCTCAGTGAGTTAGGTCGTTGGACTTAGCAACTCATAAAAGCCTATCACCAACACGGCATGGGTTCGTGCCCAGCTTTGTAAATTACAAAAAAAGGTGCACTCGACTCGCAGCCGCAAGTTTACCAGTTGCTTGCCCAGGGTCGGTGGCTCTCTCCGGATACTCCGGCTTCCTCCTTCACTAAAACTGGTCGCCATGATATAGCTAAAATATTGCTGAAAGTGGCGTTAAACACCAAAATTCAAATTCAAATCCATATTTAATTTACATGTTGTTTTTTAAAGGCACTCCTTCAACATAAATATCACACACACGTTTTTCGTATTCTCTGTAATCTACCCCTCACGTTTTAAATCATCTGGGCCTATAGATGGATGTTGAGATTGCCACAAGTAACATTGGAGATAGTGGATCGATCCGATCAGAAATGTTGCATGCGCCATAACGATTGGTCCGCATCAGAATATCGAAAGTGTTGGGTGCTTACAGGGAAATCCGTGGTTCCCGTTTCTAGCCTTCATGTCTCCCAGTTCGTGTCCTGACATCTTGTTCCCGAACTGAGTTTACGTTGATCTTTTTGTGGTCCTTCCCCATTTTTATTCCTTGATTTTCTAGGATCATCGACCGTTAAAGATCTGTTCAACGTAAATAGAAGAAACATTCCCAAATTTAAATCGAAAGTACAGATATTGTATACATATTTCGCGGAATTTATTTTGGTGATTTACGTTTGACCGCGAAAATAAGCGAAAATAAAAACCTCGCGAAAATAACCCGCTATACGGTATGTGTTTGTATTTGTATCAGAGGTATATTGGTTTACGTGCTCGCCTCGAGTGTAGTGGTCGACAGTACTTATGGTCTCAGGTCTTGTTAAACTACAATTAATAGAAATATTTTTTTCATCTCATTCTCCTCTAAACACACAGCATTAAGACTTGTTGGTTCGGGATCAGGATAATGTTCCTATGTGGAGCGACATGTCTATTCACGACTATTGAACAATATAACACTAGATTTCTAAATCGTCTTCGCTTTGAGTTAGTATTTGTCGGTGAAACGAAAGGTAAACCACACAAACAGATATCCGTTCATAGACTGGGCATCATTAACAATGTTAAAGACATTGTTTTTCAGCATTTTAATTAATCTGACGATCATTCGATCCTTTCAATCAGTTTGTATCATCGTAAATATATACCATAGTCCTAGCAACAACTCACCGTCAACAAAGAGAAGATTACTGGATACTAGAATTATGATCTGAAACATCCTATGGTTGTAACGACAAAATTGATGGTATAGGGGTTCTATCTAGCCCTACCTGTAGATCAATGAATGTGATGCATATTTTCAACTCCACTCACCGTCGTAAACGAAGCCATGGTCATTGTCATTATACAATATCTAACGTATGTTCCATGATGCTTCACTAATTGACGTTCTACCATTTATACAAAAGTCGTTTGGTATGCATCACATTCACAAAAATTAAAAACTTATTGGGTCAATAAGCACTCAAACACCTCTCCTATCTTGATTACAACCCCGACCCCTATTCATGGCTTGGCACAGGGTTTACGACAAGTGTAACATGACGGGTGGCACTGGTGGAGCAGCTTAGATCAATTATTAGTTTTCTGTGTACCATTTTGTAGATCATTTGCTTTTGTATTTTTTTCCTTTTTCCATTGACAATTGTGTTGTCTGCCCTTCGATGTTTGGCTTTTAATTACTCATGTGATATCTTAGAGCTTTTCGCACTAAACATTTGATTTTTTCTGATTTGTTGTTGATTTTTTTTTCAGTTGATGTCCACCACAGAAGGATAATGATCATTAGACTGTGTATATAGTGAACAAATAATGAAGTGTATTACAAATGTAGATGGATTTCTTAAATGAGACAATATTTACAAGATCTACAGTTACATCATAGCCTTCAAAGTCAAGATTTTACGAAAAACCTTTGAACATGGCAACATCTAGTCCAGGAATTACTGAGGAAGAAAATAATAATATCAGGATTTTCTACCTCTTATACAGAGTGTCTCCATCTGTTGTCAGAGAAATATTTGACAGACAATTCCCCCCTGGTGGATTGAAAACTGAACTGAACACGAACAAGTCTAAAGTAGTTTTGCCATTATTCAATAAGCGAGTTATTCACCAAAAACAAATGGATTTATTATATCCTGTAACAGGTAAATTACTATAATTAATCAAGCTTACAATAAGTGTTAGGTGGACCATATAATGAATAATTACTGTCTCCAGAATCACTAAATGAGTACTTAATGTCTCCAGAATAACACAATGAATACTTAATGCCTCCAGAATCACATAATGAGTACTTAATGTCTCCAGAATATCACAATGCATGCTTAATGCCTCCAGAATCACACAATGAGTACTTAATGTCTCCAGAATAACACAATGAGTACTTAATGTCTCAGAATCATACAGTACACGAATACTTAATACCTCCAGAATAACACAATGGATACTTAATGTCTACATGATAACACAATGAATACTTAATGCCCCTAGAATCACACAATGAATACTTAATGCCTCCAGAATAACACAATGCATACTTAATTCCTCCAGAATCACACAATGAATACTTAATGTCTTCAGAATCATTCATCATCCCAGGGAATATAATTTGTCGGTCTGGCCTTCTAGGTAGTAAAATATATCTGTTTGTCCTTCCTGGTAATAAAATATATCTGTCCTGCCTTTCAGGTAATCCGTCATCAATTACATTTGATCTGACTTTAATGATAGTTCTTATTAGAAAGTTGACTCCTATAAGGATATCAGACGTAATTCCACATTCATCAGATGTATCTGAAGGAGCAGATTTGTCTAGGTTGAAATATTACAGAAATCAAATAGCACACAATGATTCTGGAACTCTAACAGATACACAATTCCAGAAATGGTGGAATGATATTACCCAGGTAATCATTGATTTGTGGCTGGAATGATATAACACAGGTGACCCTAGAATTGTGGCTTGAAAGACATGACACCGGTAATCTTAGAATGTTGGTGGAATGATATAGTACAGATAATATAAGCATTGTGGCTGGAATTATATGAAACCGGTAATCTTATAATTGTGGCTAGAATGATATAACACAGGTATTCTTAGAATTATGGCTAGAATGATATGCAACAGGTAATCTTAGAATTGTGGTTAGAGTGATATAACACAGGTAATCTTAGAATTGTGGCAAAAATGATATAATACAGGTAATCTTAGAATTATGGGTTGCATGATATAACCAAGGTAGTGTTAGAATTGTGGGTGGAAAGATATAAAACCGGTAATCTTACAATTGTGGCTAGAATGAAATAACACAGGTAATCCTAGAATTGTGGCTGGAATTATATAGCACAGGTAATCTTAGAATTATGGCTAAATTGATATAACACCGGTAATCTTAAAACTGTGGCTGGAATGATAACACCAAGGTAATCTTAGAATTGTGGGTGGAAAGATATAATACATGTATTCTTAGAATTGTGGGTGGAATGATATAGCACAGGTGATCTTATAATTGTGGCGTGAATGATATAACACCGGAAATCTTAGAATTGTGGCTGGAATGATATAACCAAGGTAATCTTAGAATTGAGGGATGAAAGGTGTAATACATATAATCTTGAATTGTGGCTGGAATGATATAGCAAAGGTGATCTTAGAATTGTGGCAGGAATGACATAGCACAGGTGATCTTAGAATTGTTAGTGGAATGATACAACACCGGTGATCTTACAATTGTTAGTGGAATGATATAACACAGGAAATCGTAGCATTGAGGCTGGAATGATATAACACAGTGATCTTAGAATTGTGGATGGAATGATTTTACAGAGGTATTCTTAGACTTGTGGCAGGAATGATATAAAACAGGTAATCATAGAATTGTGGCTGGGATGACATAGCAAAGGTAATCTTAGAATTGTGGCTGAGATTGCATAACACAGGTAATCGTAGAACTGTGGCTGGAATGATATTACACAGGCAATCTTAGAATTGTGGCTGGGATGATATAACACAGGTATTCTTATAATTGTTAGTGGAATGATATAAAACAGGAAATCGTAGCATTGAGGCTGGAATGATATAACACAGTGATCTTAGAATTGTGGATGGAATGATGTTACAGAGGTATTCTTAGACTTGTGGCAGGAATGATATAAAACAGGTAATCATAGAATTGTGGCTGGGATGACATAGCACAGGTAATCTTAGAATTGTGGCTGAGATTTTATAACACAGGTAATCGTAGAATTGTGGCTGGAATGATATTACACAGGTTATCTTAGAATTGGGGATGGAATGACATAACCAAGGTATTCTTATTATTGTTAGTGGAAAGATATTACACAGGTAATCTTAGAATTGTGGCTGGAATGATATAATACAGGTAATCTTAGAATTTTGGCTGGAATTATATTACACAGGTAATCTTACAATTGTTACTGGAGTGATATTATACAGGTAATCTTAGAATTGCTGCTGGAATGATATTACACAGGTAATCTTACAATTGTGGCTGGGATGACATAGCACAGGTAATCTTAGAATTGTGGCTGGGATGATATAACACAGATAATCGTAGAATTGTGGCTAGAATGATATTACACAGGTAATCTTACAATTGTGGCTGGAATGATATGATACAGGTAATCTTAGAATTGTGGCTGGAATGATATTACACAGGTAATCCTACAATTGTGGCTGGAATGATATTATAAAGGTAATATTAGAATTGTGGCTGGAATGATATTATACAGGTAATCTTACAATTGTGGCTGGGATGATAAAATACAGATAATCTTAGAATTGTGGCTGGAATGATATAACACATGTTATCTTACAATTGTGGCTGGAATGATATAAGACGGGTAATCTTAGAATTGTGGCTGGGATGATATTACACAGGCAATCTTAGAATTGTGGCTGGGATGATATAGCACAGGTATTTTTATAATTGTTAGTGGAATGATATAACACAAGAAATCGTAGCATTGAGGCTGGAATGATATAACAAAGTGATCTTAGAATTGTGGATGGAATGAAGTTACAGAGGTATTCTTAGACTTGTGGCAGGAATGATATAAAACAGGTAATCTTAGAATTGTGGCTGAGATTGCATAACACAGGTAATCGTAGAACTGTGGCTGGAATGATATTACACAGGCAATCTTAGAATTGTGGCTGGGATGATATAACACAGGTATTCTTATAATTGTTAGTGGAATGATATAACACAGGAAATCGTAGCATTGACGCTGGAATGATATAACACAGTGATCTTAGAATTGTGGATGGAATGATGTTACAGAGGTATTCTTTGACTTGTGGCAGGAATGATATAAAACAGGTAATCATAGAATGGTGGCTGGGATGACATAGCACAGGTAATCTTAGAATTGTGGCTGAGATTGTATAACACAGGTAATCGTAGAATTGTGGCTGGAATAATATTACACAGCCAATCTTAGAATTGTGACTGGGATGATATAACACAGGTATTCTTATAATTGTAAGTGGAATGATATAATACAGGAAATCGTAGCATTGAGGCTGGAATGATATAACACAGTGATCTTAGAATTGTGGATGGAATGATATTGCAAAGGTGATCTTAGAATTGTGGCAGGAATAACATAGCACATGAGATCTTAGAATTGTTAGTGGAATGATACAACACCGGTAATCTTATAATTGTTAGTGGAATGATATAGCACAGGAAATCATAGAATTGTGGCTGGGATGATATAACACAGGTAATCTTAGAATTGTGGCTGGAATGATATAATACAGGTAATCTTAGAATTGTGGCTGGAATGATATTACACAGGTAATCTTACAATTGTGGCTGGAATGATATAATAAAGGTAATCTTAGAATTGTGGCTGGAGTGATATTGCACAGGTAATCTTACAATTGTGGCTGGAATGATATTATAAAGGTAATATTAGAATTGTGACTGGAATGATATTATACAGGTAATCTTACAATTGTGGCTGGGATGATATAAAACAGATAATCTTAGAATTGTGGCCGGAATGATATAACACATGTTTTCTTAGAATTGTGGCTGGAATAATATAAGACAGGTAATCTTAGAATTGTGGCTGGAATGATATTACACAGGCAATCTTAGAATTGTTGCTGGGATGATATAACACAGGTATTCTTATAATTGTTAGTGGAATGATATAACACAGGAAATCGTAGCATTGAGGCTGGAATGATATAACACAGTGATCTTAGAATTGTGGATGGAATGATGTTACAGAGGTATTCTTAGACTTGTGCCAGGAATTATATAAAACAGGTAATCATAGAATTGTGGCTGGGATGACATAACACAGATAATCTTAGAATTGTGGCTGGGATTGTATAACACAGGTAATCGTAGAATTGTGGCTGGAATGATATTACACAGGTTATCTTAGAATTGTAGATGGATTTACATAACCAAGGTATTCTTATAATTGTTAGTGGAAAGATATTACACAGGTAGTCTTAGAATTGTGGCTGGAATTATATAATACAGGTAATCTTAGAATTTTGGCTGGAATGATATTACACAGGTAATCTTACAATTGTTACTGGAGTAATATTATACAGGTAATCTTAGGATTGATGCTGGAATGATATTACACAGGTAATCTTACAATTGTGGCTGGGATGATATAATACAGGTAATCTTAAAATTGTGGCTGGAATGATATTGCAAAGGTGATCTTAGAATTGTGGCAGGAATGACATAGCACATGAGATCTTAGAATTGTTAGTGGAATGATACAACACCGGTAATCTTATAATTGTTAGTGGAATGATATAGCACAGGAAATCATAGAATTGTGGCTGGGATGATATAATACAGATAATCTTAGAATTGTGGCTGGAATGATATTGCAAAGGTGATCTTAGAATTGTGGCAGGAATGACATACCACAGGAGACCTTAGAATTGTTAGTGGAATGATACAACACGGTAATCTTATCATTGTTAGTGGAATGATATAGCACAGGAAATCATAGAATTGTGGCTGGGATGACATACCACAGGTAATCTTAGAATTGTGGCTGGAATGATATAATACAGGTAATCGTAGAATTGTGGCTGGAATGATATTACACAGGTAATCTTACAATTGTGGCTGGAATTATATAATACAGGTAATCTTAGAATTGTGGCTGGAATGATATTACACAGGTAATCTTACAATTGTGGCTGGAATGATATTATAAAGGTAATATTAGAATTGTGGCTGGAATGATATTACACAGGCAATCTTAGAATTGTGGCTGGGATGATATAACACAGGTATTCTTATAATTGTTAGTGGAATGATATAACACAGGAAATCGTAGAATTGAGGCTGGAATGATATAACACAGTGATCTTAGAATTGTGGATGGAATGATGTTACAGAGGTATTCTTAGACTTGTGGCAGGAATGATATAAAACAGGTAATCATAGAATTGTGGCTGGGATGACATAGCACAGGTAATCTTAGAATTGTGGCTGAGATTGTATAACACAGGTAATCGTAGAATTGTGGCATGAAAGATATTACACAGGCAATCTTAGAATTGTGGCTGGGATGATATAACACTGGTATTCTTATAATTGTTAGTGGAATGATATAACACAGGAAATCGTAGCATTGAGGCTGGAATGATATAACACAGTGATCTTAGAATTGTGGATGGAATGATGTTACACAGGTATTCTTAGGCTTGTGGCAGGAATGATGTAAAACAGGTAATCATAGAATTGTGGCTGGGATGACATAGCACAGGTAATCTTAGAATTGTGGCTGAGATTGTATAACACAGGTAATCGTAGAATTGTGGCTGGAATGATATTACACAGGTNATCTTAGAATTGTGGCTGGAATGATATTACACAGGTAATCTTACAATTGTTAGTGGAATGATATAGCACAGGAAATCATAGAATTGTGGCTGGGATGACATAGCACAGGTAATCTTAGATTTGTGGCTGGGATGATATAACACAGGTAATCGTAGAATTGTGGCTAGAATTATATTACACAGGTTATCTTAGAATTGTGGCTGGAATGATATAATACAGGTAATCTTAGAATTGTGGCTGGAATGATATTACACAGGTAATCTTACAATTATGGCTGGAATGATATTATAAAGATAATATTAGAATAGTGGCTGGAATGATATTATACAGGTAATCTTACAATTGTGGCTGGGAAGATATAATACAGATAATCTTAGAATTGTTGCTGGAATGATATAACACATGTTTTCTTAGAATTGTGGCTGGAATAATATAAGACAGGTAATCTTAGAATTGTGGCTGGAATGATATAACACAGGTATTCTTATAATTGTTAGTGGAATGATATAACACAGGAAATCGTAGCATTGAGGCTGGAATGATATAACACAGTGATCTTAGAATTGTGGATGGAATGATATTAAACAGGTAATCATAGAATTGTGGCTGGGATGACATAGCACAGGTAATCTTAGAATTGTGGCTGAGATTGTATAACACAGGTAATCGTAGAATTGTGGCTGGAATGATATTACACAGGCAATCTTAGAATTGTGGCTGGGATGATATAACACTGGTATTCTTATAATTGTTAATGGAATGATATAACACAGGAAATCGTAGCATTGAGGCTGGAATGATATAACACAGTGATCTTAGAATTGTGGATGGAATGATGTTACAGAGGTATTCTTAGACTTGTGGCAGGAATGATATAAAACAGGTAATCATAGAATTGTGGCTGGGATGACTTAGCACAGGTTATCTTAGAATTGTGGATGGAATGACATAACCAAGGTATTCTTATAATTGTTAGTGGAAAGATATTACACAGGTAATCTTAGAATTGTGGCTGGAATGATATAATACAGGTAATCTTACAATTGTGGCTGGGATGATATAATACAGGTAATATTATAATTGTGGCTGGAATGATATTGCAAAGGTGATCTTAGAATTGTGACAGGAATGACATAGCACAGGAGATCTTTGAATTGTTAGTGGAATGATACAACACCGGTAATCTTATAATTGTTAGTGGAATGATATAGCACAGGAAATCATAGAATTGTGGCTGGAATGACATAGCACAGGTAATCTTAGAATTGTGGCTGGGATGATATAACACAGGTAATCGTAGAATTGTGCCTAGAATGATATTGCACAGGTTATCTTGGAATTGTGGCTGGCATGATATAATACAGGTAATCTTAGAAGTGTGGCTGGAATGATATTACACAGGTAATCTTAGAATTGTGGCTGGAATGATATAATACAGGTAATCTTACAATTGTTAGTGGAGTGACACTATACAGGCAATCTTACAATTGTTGCTGGAATGATATTACACAGGTAATCTTACAATTGTGGCTGGGATGATATAATACAGGTAATATTATAAGTGTGGCTGGAATGATATTGCAAAGGTGATCTTAGAATTGTGACAGGAATGACATAGCACAGGAGATCTTTGAATTGTTAGTGGAATGATACAACACCAGTAATCTTATAATTGTTAGTGGAATGATATAGCACAGGAAATCATAGAATTGTGGCTGGAATGACATAGCACAGGTAATCTTAGAATTGTGACTGGGATGATATAACACAGGTAATCGTAGAATTGTGCCTAGAATGATATTGCACAGGTTATCTTGGAATTGTGGCTGGCATGATATAATACAGGTAATCTTAGAAGTGTGGCTGGAATGATATTACACAGGTAATCTTACAATTGTGGCTGGAATGATATAATACAGGTAATCTTACAATTGTGGCTGGAATGATATTACACAGGTAATCTTACAATTGTGGCTGGAATGATATTATAAAGGTAATATTAGAATTGTGGCTGGAATGCTATTATACAGGTAATCTTACAATTGTGGCCGGGATGATATAATACAGATAATCTTAGAATTGTGGCTGGAATGATATAGCACATGTTATCTTAGAATTGTGGCTGGAATGATATAAGACAGGTAATCTTAGAATTGTGGCTGGAATGATATTACACAGGCAATCTTAGAATTGTGGCTGGGATGATATAACACATGTATTCTTATAATTGTTAATGGAATGACATAACACAGGAAATCGTAGCATTGAGGCTGGAATGATATAACACAGTGATCTTAGAATTGTGGATGGAATGATGTTACAGAGGTATTCTTAGACTTGTGGCAGGAATGATATAAAACAGGTAATCATATAATTGTGGCTGGGTTGACATAGCACAGGTAATCTTAGAATTGTGGCTGAGATTGTATAACACAGGTAATCGTAGAATTGTGGCTGGAATGATATTACACAGGCAATCTTTGAATTGTGGCTGGGATGATATAACACAGGTATTCTTATAATTGTTAGTGGAATGACATAACACAGGAAATCGTAGCATTGAGGCTGGAATGATATAACACAGTGATCTTATAATTGTGGATGGAATGATGTTACAGAGGTATTCTTAGACTTGTGACAGAAATGATATAAAACAGGTAATCATAGAATTATGGCTGGGATGACATAGCACAGGTAATCTTAGAATTGTGGCTGAGATTGTATAACACAGGTAATCGTAGAATTGTGGCTGGAATGATATTACACAGGTTATCTTAGAATTGGGGATGGAATGACATAGCCAAGGTATTCTTATTATTGTTAGTGGAAAGATATTACACAGGTAATCTTAGAATTGTGGCTGGAATGATATAATACAGGTAATCTTAGAATTTTGGCTGGAATGATATTACACAGGTAATCTTACAATTGTTACTGGAGTGATATTATACAGGTAATCTTACAATTGTGGCTGCGATGATATAATACAGGTAATCTTAGAATTGTGGCTGGAATGATATTGCAAAGGTGATCTTAGAATTGTGGCAGGAATGACATAGCACAGGAGATCTTAGAATTGTTAGTGGAATGATACAACACCGGTAATCTTATAATTGTTAGTGGAATGATATAGCACAGGAAATCATAGAATTGTGGCTGGAATGACATAGCACAGGTAATCTTAGAATTGTGGATGGAATGACATAGCCAAGGTATTCTTATAATTGTTAGTGGAAAGATATTACACAGGTAATCTTAGAATTGTGGCTGGAATGATATAATACAGGTAATCTTAGAATTGTGGGTGGAATGATATTACACAGGTAATCTTACAATTGTTACTGGAGTGATACTATACAGGCAATCTTAGAATTGTTGCTGGAATGATATTACACAGGTAATCTTACAATTGTGGCTGGGATGATATAATACAGGTAATCTTATAATTGTGGCTGGAATGATATTGCAAAGGTGATCTTAGAATTGTGACAGGAATGACATAGCACAGGAGATCTTTGAATTGTTAGTGGAATGATACCACACCGGTAATCTTATAATTGTCAGTGGAATGATATAGCACAGGAAATAATAGAATTGTGGCTGGAATGACATTGCACAGGTAATCTTATAATTGTGGCTGGGATGATATAACACTGGTAATCGTAGAATTGTGGCTAGAATGATATTACACAGGTTATCTTGGAATTGTGGCTGGCATGATATAATACAGGTAATCTTAGAAGTGTGGCTGGAATGATATTACACAGGTAATCTTACAATTGTGGCTGGAATGATATAAAACAGGTAATCTTAGAATTGTGGCTGGAATGATATTACACAGGTAATCTTACAATTGTGGCTGGAATGATATTATAAAGGTAATATTAGAATTGTGGCTGGAATGATATTATACAGGTAATCTTACAATTGTGGCTGGGATGATATAATACAGATAATCTTAGAATTGTGGCTGGAATGATATAACACATGTTTTCTTAGAATTGAGGCTGGAATAATATAAGACAGGTAATCTTAGAATTGTGGCTGGAATGCTATAACACAGGTATTCTTATAATTGTTAGTGGAATGATATAACACAGGAAATCGTAGCATTGAGGCTGGAATGATATAACACAGTGATCTTAGAATTGTGGATGGAATGATATAAAACAGGTAATCATAGAATTGTGGCTGGGATGACATAGCACAGGTAATCTTAGAATTGTGGCTGAGATTGTATAACACAGGTAATCGTAGAATTCTGACTGGAATGATATTACACAGGCAATCTTAGAATTGTTGCTGGGATGATATAACCCAGGTATTCTTATAATTGTTAGTTGAATGATATAACACAGGAAATCGTAGCATTGAGGCTGGAATGATATAATACAGTGATCTTAGAATTGTGGATGGAATGATGTTACTGAGGTATTCTTAGACTTGTGGCAGGAATGATATAAAACAGGTAATCATAGAATTGTGGCTGGGATGACATAGCACAGGTAATCTTAGAATTGTGGCTGGAATGATATTACACAGGTTATCTTAGAATTGTGGATGGAATGACATAGCCAAGGTATTCTTATAATTGTTAGTGGAAAGATATTACACAGGTAATCTTAGAATTGTGGCTGGAATGATATAATACAGGTAATCTTATAATTTTGGCTGGAATGATATTACACAGGTAATCTTACAATTGTTACTGGAGTGATACTATACAGGCAATCTTAGAATTGTTGCTGGAATGATATTACACAGGTAATCTTACAATTGTGGCTGGGATGATATAATACAGGTAATCTTATAATTGTGGCTGGAATGATATTGCAAAGGTAATCTTAGAATTGTGACAGGAATGACATAGCACAGGAGATCTTTGAATTGTTAGTGGAATGATACAACACCGGTAATCTTATAATTGTTAGTGGAATGATATAGCACAGGAAATCATAGAATTGTGGCTGGAATGACATACCACAGGTAATCTTAGAATTGTGGATGGGATGATATAACACAGGTAATCGTAGAATTGTGCCTAGAATGATATTACACAGGTTATCTTGGAATTGTGACTGGCATGATATAATACAGGTAATCTTAGAAGTGTGGCTGGAATGATATTACACAGGTAATCTTACAATTGTGGCTGGAATGATATTATAAAGGTAATATTAGAATTGTGGCTGGAATGCTATTATACAGGTAATCTTACAATTGTGGCCGGGGTGATATAATACAGATAATCTTAGAATTGTGGCTGGAATGATATAACACATGTTATCTTAGAATTGTGGCTGGAATGATATAAGACAGGTAATCTTAGAATTGTGGCTGGAATGATATTACACAGGCAATCTTAGATTTGTGGCTGGGATGATATAACACATGTATTCTTATAATTGTTAGTGGAATGACATAACACAGGAAATCGTAGCATTGAGGCTGGAATGATAAAACACAGTGATCTTAGAATTGTGGATGGAATGATGTTACAGAGGTATTCTTAGACTTGTGGCAGGAATGATATAAAACAGGTAATCATAGAATTGTGGCTGGGATGACATAGCACAGGTAATCTTATAATTGTGGCTGAGATTGTATAACACAGGTAATCGTAGAATTGTGGCTGGAATGATATTACACAGGCAATCTTAGAATTGCGGCTGGGATGATATAACACAGGTATTCTTATAATTGTTAGTGGAATGATATAGCACAGGAAATCGTAGCATTGAGGCTGGAATGATATAACACAGTGATCTTAGAATTGTGGATGGAATGATGTTACAGAGGTATTCTTAGACTTGTGGCAGAAATGATATAAAACAGGTAATCATAGAATTATGGCTGGGATGACATAGCACAGGTAATCTTAGAATTGTGGCTGAGATTGTATAACACAGGTAATCGTAGAATTGTGGCTGGAATGATATTACACAGGTTATCTTAGAATTGTGGATGGAATGACATAGCCAAGGTATT
>MJUT01048084.1:120698-139232 GCA_002080005.1 Gigantidas platifrons | reverse complement strand
TTATCTTAGAATTGTGGATGGAATGACATAAACAAGGTAATCTTACAATTGTGGCTGGGATGATATAATACAGGTAATCTTAGAATTGTGGCTGGAATGATATTGCAAAGGTGATCTTAGAATTGTGGCAGGAATGACATAGCACAGGAGATCTTAGAATTGTTAGTGGAATGATACAACACCGGTAATCTTATAATTGTTAGTGGAATGATATAGCACAGGAAATCATAGAATTGTGGCTGGAATGACATAGCACAGGTAATCGTAGAATTGTGGATGGAATGACATAGCCAAGGTATTCTTATAATTGTTAGTGGAAAGATATTACACAGGTAATCTTAGAATTGTGGCTGGAATGATATTACACAGGTAATCTTACAATTGTTAGTGGAGTGATACCATACAGGCAATCTTAGAATTGTTGCTGGAATCATATTACACAGGTAATCTTACAATTGTGGCTGGGATGATATAATACAGGTAATCTTATAATTGTGGCTGGAATGATATTGCAAAGGTGATCTTAGAATTGTGACAGGAATGACATAGCACAGGAGATCTTTGAATTGCTAGTGGAATGATACAACACCGGTAATCTTATAATTGTTAGTGGAATGAAATAGCACAGGAAATCATAGAATTGTGGCTGGAATGACATTGCACATGTAGTCTTAGAATTGTGGCTGGGATGATATAACACAGGTAATCGTAGAATTGTGGCTAGAACGATATTACACAGGTTATCTTGGAATTGTGGCTGGCATGATATAATACAGATAATCTTAGAAGTGTGGCTGGAATGATATTACACAGGTAATCTTACAATTGTGGCTGGAATGATATAATACAGGTATTCTTAGAATTGTGGCTGGAATGATATTACACAGGTAATCTTAGAATTGTGGCTGGAATGATATTATAAAGGTAATATTAGAATTGTGGCTGGAATGATATTATACAGGTAATCTTACAATTGTGGCTGGGATGATATAATACAGATAATCTTAGAAATGTGGCTGGAATGATATAACACATGTTTTCTTAGAATTGTGGCTGGAATAATATAAGACAGTTAATCTTAGAATTGTGGCTAGAATGATATAACACAGGTATTCTTATAATTGTTAGTGGAATGATATAACACAGGAAATCGTAGCATTGAGGCTGGAATGATATAACACAGTGATCTTAGAATTGTGGATGGAATGATGTTACAGAGGTATTCTTAGACTTGTGGCAGGAATGATATAAAACAGGTAATCATAGAATTGTGGCTGGGATGATATTACACAGGTTATCTTAGAATTGTGGATGGAATGACATAGCCAAGGTATTCTTATAATTGTTAGTGGAAAGATATTACAGAGGTAATCTTAGAATTGTGGCTGGAATGATATAATACAGGTAATCTTAGAATTTTGACTGGAATGATATTACACAGGTAATCTTACAATTGTGGCTGGGATGATATAATACAGGTAATCTTATAATTGTGGCTGGAATGATATTGCAAAGGTGATCTTAGAATTGTGACAGGAATGACATAGCACAGAAGATCTTTGAATTGTTAGTGGAATGATACAACACCGGTAATCTTATAATTGTTAGTGGAATGATATAGCACAGGAAATCATAGAATTGTGGCTGGAATGACATAGCACAGGTAATCTTAGAATTGTGGCTGCCATGATATAACACAGGTAATCGTAGAATTGTGGCTAGAATGATATTACACAGGTTATCTTGGAATTGTGGCTGGCATGATATAATACAGGTAATCTTAGAAATGTGGCTGGAATGATATTACACAGGTAATCTTACAATTGTGGCTGGAATGATATAATACAGGTAATCTTAGAAGTGTGGCTGGAATGATATTACACAGGTAATCTTACAATTGTGTCTGGAATGATATAATACAGGTAATCTTAGAATTGTGGCTGGAATGATATTACACAGGCAATCTTAGAATTGTGGCTGGGATGATATAACACATGTATTCTTATAATTGTTAGTGGAGAGATATTACACAGGCAATCTCAAAATTGTTGCTGGAATGACATAACACATGTAATCTTAGAATTGTGGCTGGAATGATATTATACAGGTAATCTTAGAATTTTGGCTGGAATGATATTACACAGGTAATCTTACAATTGTTACTGGAGTGATATTATACAGGTAATCTTAGAATTGTTGCTGGAATGATATTTCACAGGTAATCTTACAATTGTGGCTGGGATGATATAATACAGGTAATCTTAGAATTGTGGCTGGAATGATATTGCAAATGTGATCTTAGAATTGTGGCAGGAATGACATAGCACAGGAGATCTTATAATTGTTAGTTGAATTATACAACACCGGTAATCTTATAATTGTTAGTCGAATGATATAGCACAGGAAATCATAGAATTGTGGCTGGGATGACATAGCACAGGTAATCTTAGAATTGTGGCTGGGGTGATATTACACAGGTAATCGTAGAATTGTGGCTAGAATGATATTACACAGGTTATCTTAGAATTGTGGCTGCAATGATATAATACAGGTAATCTTAGAATTGTGGCTGGAATGATATTACACAGGTAATCTTACAATTGTGGCTGGAATAATATTATACAGGTAATCTTAGAATTGTTGCTGGAATGATATTACACAGGTAATCTTACAATTGTGGCTGGAATGATATAATACAGGTATTCTTAGAATTGTGGCTGGAATGATATTACACAGGTAATCTTAGAATTGTGGCTGGAATGATATTATAAAGGTAATATTAGAATTGTGGCTGGAATGATATTATACAGGTAATCTTACAATTGTGGCTGGAATGATATTATAAAGGTAATATAGAATTGTGGCTGGAATGATAATATACAGGTAATCTTACAATTGTGGCTGGGATGATATAATACAGATAATCTTAGAATTTTGGCTGCAATGATATAACATATGTTATCTTAGAATTGTGGCTGGAATGATATAAGACAGGTAATCTTAGAATTGTGGCTGGAATGATATTACACAGGCAATCATAGAATTGTGGCTGGGATGACATAGCACAGGTAATCTTAGAATTGTGGCTGAGATTGTATAACACAGGTTATCGTAGAATTGTGGCTAGAATGATATTACACAGGTTATCTTAGAATTGTGTCTGGAATGATATAAAACAGGTAATCTTAGAATTGTGGCTGGAATGATATTACACAGGTAATCTTACAATTGTGGCTGGAATGATATAATACAGGTAATCTTATAATTGTGGCTGGAATGATATTACACAGGTAATCTTACAATTGTGGCTGGAATGATATTATAAAGGTAATATTACAATTGTGGCTGGAATGATATTATACAGGTAATCTTACAATTGTGGCTGGGATGATATAATACAGATAATCTTAGAATTATGGCTGGAATGATATAACACATGTTATCTTAGAATTGTGGCTAGAATGATATAAGACAGGTAATCTTAGAATTGTGGCTGGAATGATATTACACAGGCAATCTTAGAATTGTGGCTGAGATGATATAACACAGGTATTCTTATAATTGTTAGTGGAATGATATAACACAGGAAATAGTAGCATTGAGGCTGGAATGATGTAACACAGTGATCTTAGAATTGTGGATGGAATGATGTTACAGAGGTATTCTTAGACTTGTGGCAGGAATGATATAAAACAGGTAATCATAGAATTGTGGCTGGGATGACATAGCACAGGTAATCTTAGAATTGTGGCTGAGATTGTATAACACAGGTAATCGTAGAATTGTGGCTGGAATGTTATTACACAAGCAATCTTAGAATTGTGGCTGGGATGATATAACACAGGTATTCTTATAATTGTTAGTGGAATGATATAACACAGGAAATCGTAGCATTGAGGCTGGAATGATATAACACAGTGATCTTAGAATTGTGGATGGAATGATGTTACAGAGGTATTCTTAGACTTGTGGCAGGAATGATATTACACAGGTTATCTTAGAATTGTTGATGGAATGACATAACCAAGATAGTCTTATTATTGTTAGTGGAAAGATATTACACAGGTAATCTTAGAATTGTGGCTGGAATGATATAATACAGGTAATCTTAGAATTTTGGCTGGAATGATATTACACCGGTAATCATACAATTGTTAATGGAGTGATATTATACAGGTAATCTTAGAATTTTTGCTGGAATGATATTGCAAAGGTGATCTTAGAATTGTGGCAGGAATGACATAGCACAGGAGATCTTAGAATTGTTAGTGGAATGATACAACACCGGTAATCTTATAATTGTTAGTGGAATGATATAGCACAGGAAATCATAGAATTGTGGTTGGGATGACATAGCACAGGTAATCTTAGAATTGTGGCTGGGATGATATAACACGGGTAATCGTAGAATTGTGGCTAGAATGATATTACACAGGTTATCTTAGAATTGTGGCTGGAATGATATAATACAGGTAATCTTAGAATTTTGGCTGGAATGATATTACACAGGTAATCTTACAATTGTTAATGGAGTGATATTATACAGGTAATCTTAAAATTGTTGCTGGAATGATATTGCAAAGGTGATCTTAGAATTGTGGCAGGAATGACATAGCACAGGAGATCTTAGAATTGTTAGTGGAATGATACAACACCGGTAATCTTATAATTGTTAGTGGAATGATATAGCACAGGAAATCATAGAATTGTGGCTGGGATGACATAGCACAGGTAATCTTACAATTGTGGCTGGAATGACATAATACAGGTAATCTTAGAATTGTGGCTGGAATGATATTACACAGGTAATCTTACAATTGTTGCTGGAATGATATTATAAAGGTAATATTAGAATTGTGGGTGGAATGATATTATACAGGTAATCTTACAATTGTGGCTGAGATGATATAATACAGATAATCTTAGAATTGTGGCTGGAATGATATAACACATGTTTTCTTAGAATTATGGCTGGAATGATATTACACAGACAATCTTAGAATTGTGGCTGGGATGATATAACACAGGTATTCTTATAATAGTTAGTGGAATGATATAACACAGGAAATCGTAGCATTGAGGCTGGAATGATATAACACAGTGATCTTAGAATTGTGGATGGAATGATGTTACAGAGGTATTCTTAGACTTGTGGCAGGAATGATATAAAACAGGTAATCATAGAATTGTGGCTGGGATGACATAGCACAGGTAATCTTAGAATTGTGGCTGGAATGATATTACATAGGTTATCTTAGAATTGTGGATGGAATGACATAACCAAGGTATTTTTATAATTATTAGTGGAAAGATATTACACAGGTAATCTTAGAATTGTGGCTGGAATGATAGTACACAGGTAATCTTACAATTGTGGCTGGAATGATATTATAAAGGTAATATTAGAATTGTGGCTGGAATGCTATTAGACAGGTAATCTTACAATTGTGGCTGGGATGATATAATACAGATAATCTTGGAATTGTGTCTGGAATGATATAAAACATGTTATCTTAGAATTGTGGCTGGAATGATATAAGACAGGAAATCGTAGAATTGTGCCTGGAATGATATTACGCAGGCAATCTTAGAATTGTGGTTGGGATGATATAACACAGGTATTCTTATAATTGTTAGTGGAGAGATATTACACGGGCAATCTCAAAATTGTGGCTTGAATGACATTACACATGTAATCTTAGAATTGTGGTTGGAATGATATTATACAGGTAATCTTACAATTCTGGCTGGGATGATATAATACAGTTAATCTTAGAATTGTGGCTGGAATGATATAACACATGTTATCTTAGAATTGTGACTGGAATGATATAATACAGGTAATCTTAGAATAGTGGCTGCAATGATATAACACAGGTAATCTTAGAATTGTGGTTGGAATGATATAACTCATGAAATCTTAGAATTGTGGGTGGAATGATATGACACAGGTAATCTTAGAATTGTGGCTGGAATGATATTACACAGGTAATCTTACAATTGTGGCTGGGATGATATAATACAGGTAATCTTAGAATTGCGGCTGGAATGAGATAGCAAAGGTAATCTTACAATTGTGGCTGAAATGATATTTTACAGGTAATTTTAGATTTGCGCCTGGAATGATGTAACCAAGGTGTTCTAATAATTGTTAGTGGAATGATATAAAACAGGTAATCATAGAATTGTGGGTGGAATTACATAGCACAGGTATTCTTATAATTGTTAGTGGAAAGATATTACACAGGCAATCTCAAAATTGTGGCTGGAATGACATAACACATGTAATCTTAGAATTGTGGCTGGAATGAATTATCACTGGTAATCTTAGAATAGTGGCTGGAATGATATAACACAGGTAATCTTAGAATTGTGGGTGGAATGATATGACACAGGTAATCTTAGAATTGTTGCTGTGATGATATATCACAGGTAATCTTATAATTGTTGCTGGAATGATATTTCACAGGTAATCTTAGAATTGTGGCTGGAATGATAATACACAGGTAATCTTACAATTGTGGCTGGGATGATATAATACAGGTAATCTTAGAATTGTGGCTGGAAAGAGATGGCAAAGGTAATTTTACAATTGTGGCTGAAATGGTATTTTACAGGTAATTTTAGAATTGCGCCTGGAATGATGTACCCAAGGTGTTCTAATAATTGTTAGTGGAATGATGTAAAACAGGTAATCTTAGAATTGTGGGTGGAATGACATAGCAAAGGTAATCTTAGAATTGTGGGTGGAATGATATAACTCATGTAATCTGAATTGTGATTAGAATGATATAACCCATGTATTCTTATAATTGTTAGTGGAATGATATAACACAGGTAATCTTAAAATTGTGGCTGGAATGAAAAAACAGATAATCTTAGAATTGTGGCTGGAATGATATAACTCAGGTAATCTTAGAATTGTTGGTAGAATGATATGACGCAGGTTTTCTTTGAGTTGTGACAGGAATAATATAACCCAGGTAATCTTAGAATTGTGAATATAATGATGTAAAACAGATAATCTTAGAATTTTTGGTAGGATGATCTAGCACAGGTTATCTTAGAATTTTTGGTAGAATGATCTAGCACAGGTTATCTTAAAATTTTTGGTAGACTGATCTAGCACAGATTATCTTAGAATTTTGGTAGAATGATCTACCACAGGTTATCTTAGAATTTTTGGTAGAATGATCTAGCACAGGTTATCTTAGAATTTTTGGTAGAATGATCTAGCACAGGTTATCTTATAATTTTTGGTAGAATGATTTAGCACAGGTTATCTTAGAATTTTTGGTAGAATGATCTAGCACAGGTTATCTTATAATTTTTGGTAAAATGATCTAGCACAAGTTATCTTAGAATATTTGGTAGAATGATCTAGCACAGGTTATCTTAGAATTTTTGGTAGAATGATCTAGCACAGGTTATCTTATAATTTTTTGTAGAATGATCTAACACAGGTTATCTTAGAATTGTTGGTAGAATGATCTAGCACAGGTTATCTTAGAATTGTGACAGGAATGATTTAACCTAGGTAATCTTAGAATTGTGGGTAGAGTGATTTCAATTCAATTCAATTCAATATTTTATTTAAGGCTCATCTCTTAAACATAATATTTGTACTATTAAAAATATTAAAAGTACATACATATAAATATTAAGAGCCATTCAATACAGAATTATAAAAGACTATATACATTTTAATAACTTGATAATAACATAAACCCTACAATTGATGTACATATATAAGAAACAGGAGAGCTACTAGTAGCCTCTGGCTGTATGCAATCCTCTTGAAACAAATAAAGAATTAAATTAAATAAGAAAGGAAGAACTATTTACAGTATAAACTATTTCTACGTCTTTTTAAAATTTGTAAACAGGTTTTGGCACATATTCTAATCATATTTTCATTTGAGAATAAAAACATTATTTTCTCTTCATTATTAAAAGACATAAAATCAACGGTATAACTTTTTCCAATATTAAATAAATTTTCTCTAAAGTCATCATAAAATGGACAGTTTAAAAGTACATGTGTTTCATTCTCGATAAAATCACTACAAAAACAACAAATTCGTTCTTCAATTCTCAAATTTTCAAATCGACCCGTGTCTATTCTAAGTGGTGCAACTCCACATCTAAATTTAGCGAATGCACTCCGGTGTGAAAATGGCAAAGCTATTTTGCTATACATTTCTGTTTCAAAACTATTTTTACAAAGTCGATTCGTTCTTAGTTTATTTCCACCTCTACCAGATACAGATCTTTCTAAGCTTAAACAGTTATGCCAATCATTTACATATTTATCAAACAATCTCGACATTACACTATTAACAATAAAAGTATTACCAACATCTTGTGAACTATTACAAAAGTGACTTAAATTAAGATCACAGAAGGTTTTGTTAAAAAAAAAATCCAATTCTTGACACATTTATGACTTAAGCTCATGCAATTTGACCATACGAAAACCTTTCTATTTACTCTGTCAGAAGTCATATTATTAAGTCGACACCATATACGTATAATGCATTTCCATTGTTTATGGAAAAAATGGTGGCCATCCCATATCTCCGGTGACTGCGGAATTTGGTGTATATTTGCCAACTCCCAAGAAAAATCGACAGGCTCTATTATGTATAGCGTTAATACAAGATACATTTTTATACCCCCAAATACTTGCCCCGTATTCTATTATGGGGGACACTAAACTGTCATTTAATTTTGTAAATACTTGATATGTAGCACCACCTAGAACTTTACAGTTAGCTATAATTAGGCCTAAAGCTCTGTTAGCCAATGCGGCCACTGCTTTTGCTGTAATGTTATAATCTAAGAATTCATTTAAAACAAGCCCTAAATAGGTATAGCAATCTGCATAATGAATGATACTATCTCCACATTTAAGTTCAGTACAATACCTAGGAACAGATGGTGTTCTAAATTGAACAACATTACTCTTTGTTGGATTAACAGTCATGCAGTTATCATCACACCAACTTGCTAGCGCATTTAACAATGTTTTCAATTCATTTTCATTATTGGCTAAAATAACTATCATCTGCATAAAGTAGAATGCAAACTTTTTCATTGCTTATATCAATACCACAGTTATACGACTTGATGAAAGTAACTAAATCGTTTATATATAAGTTAAAAAATAAAGGTTATAAGGGAGACCCCTGTTTTAGACCGGTATTAACATTAAACCAGTCTCTGAGGTTACCATTTAACCTTATTGAACATTGTACATTAGCATAAATATACTTGATAGCAGAACAAAAATTATCAGCAACACCTAATGTATTACGTTTTTTCCATAATATATTCCTATTTATAGTATCATATGCTTTTTTGAAATCGATAAAGGCACAAAAGGTAGATTTACGTAGTTTTTTCCTTACATCTATAATATTAGTTAACGTAGATAGTTGATCTATCGTATTACGACCTTTACGAAAACAATTCTGCTCATCTGCTAACAGGTTATTATCGTCTACATACTGTGCCAATCTTTCGTTCAAAATATTACAATACAGTTTGCAAGACACACATGCTAATGCAATGCCTCTATACCATAAAGGGTCCCGTGGATCCGCCATGTTTGCTTTAGGTATCGAATTAATAACAATTTTGTTCCATACGTCCGGGAATTTTTGAAACCTAAAGCAAAAATCAAACAGATGGTGCAAAAACAAAGCTGAACAGTTATTAATAAATGCTTTGGCAGGTAAATCAACATAACCAGCAGATTTTCCTTTCTTAGCTTTCTCAATGATACTACTTGTTTCAGCGAAAGAAATATGTTCAGTCAAATCATCATAACCAGCAGATTTTCCTTTCTTATCTTTCTCAATGATACTGTTTCATTGAAAGAAATAGGTTCAGTCAAAATAAAATCGTTAAAAGTATCACTTCGGTTTTTATTCGTAGCCAACTCAGTTCCATTGATATAACACAGTTAATCTTAGAATTGTCAGTGAAATAAATATAACACAGATGATCTTATGATATGTGAGTGGAATGATATAGCACAGGTAATCTTAGGATATGCCAGTGGAATGATATACCACAGGTGATCTGAGGATTGTGAGTGGAACAATATAACACAGGTGATCTTAGGTTATGTGAGTGGAATGGTATAACACAGGTAATCTTAGAATTGTGTGTGAAATGATATAACACTAGTATTCGTAGTATTGTGGGTAGAATTATATAACACAAGTGATCCTAGAATTGTTGGAAGAATAGTATAACACAGGTAATCTTAGGATATGTGAGTGGAATCATATAGCACAGGTGATATTAGGATTGTGAGTGGAAAAATATAACACAGGTAATCTTAGAATTGTTGGTAGAATCATATAACACAGGTTATCTTAGAATTGTGACAGGAATAATATAAACCAGGTAATCTTAGAATTGTTGGTAGAATCATATAACACAGATACTCTTAGAATTGTTGTTCGAATGGTTTAACACATGTTATCTTTGAATTGTGACAGGAATGATATAACCCAGGTAAATTTAGAATTGTTGGTAGAATGATATAGCACAGGAAATCTTAGAATTGTTAGTGGAATGATTTAGCACAGGTTATCTTAGAATTGTGACAGGAATGATATAACACAGGTGATCTTAGAATTGTGGCTGGAATGATATTGCACAGGTAATCTTAGAATTGTGTCTGGAACGATATAAAACAGGTAATCTTAGAATTGTGGCAGGAAGTGCATAAAACTGGTAAACTTAGAATTGTGGGTGGAATGATATTACACAGGTAATCTTAGCCTTTAGGATTGTGTGTGGAATGATATAACACATGTAGTCTTAGAATTATGTCAAGAATGATTTAACAAAGATACTCTTAGAAAAGTGGGTGGAATGATATAACTAACACATGTAGTCTTAGAATTACGCATGGATTGATATAACACAGGTAATCTTAGAATTGTTTGAGGAATGATATAACCCAGGTAATCTTAGAATTGTGGGTGGATTGATATAACACATGTAATCTTAGAATTGTGGGTGGAATGATATAATACATATAATCTTAGGATTGTGGGTGGAATGATATAACACAGATAATCTTAGGATTGTGGCCGGCATGACATAACCCAAGTAATCTTAGGAGTGTGAGTAAAATGATATTACACAGTTAATCTTAGAATTGTGAGTGGAATGGTATATCACATGTAATCTGAGGATTGTGAGTGAAATGATATAACACAAGTAATCTTCGAATTGTTATTGGAACGATATATCACAGGTAATCTTAGAATTGTTTGTGGAATGATATAGCACAGGTAATAATAGAATTGTGGCTGGCATGACATAACCCAGGTAATCTTAGGATTGTGGGTGAAATTATATGACACAAGTTTTCCTAGAATTGTTGGAGGAATTTCATAGCACAGGTAATCTTAGGATATGTCAGTGGAATGATATACAACAGGTGATCTTAAGATTGTGAGTGGAAAATTATAACACAGGTGATCTGAGAATTGTGGATAGAATTATATAACACAAGTGATCCTAGAATTGTTGGGGAATGGTTTAACACACGTGATCTTAGGATTGTGAGTAGAAAAGTGTAACACGTGTGATCTTATGATATGTGAGTGGAATGATATACCACAGGTAATCTTAGAATTGTTGGAGGGATGATATAACACAGGTAATCTTAGATTTGTGGGTGGATTCATATAGCACAGGTAATCCAAGAATTTCTGAGTGGAATGATATAGCATATGTAATCTTAGGATTGTGGCTGGAATGACACAACCCAGGTAATCTTAGGAGATGTGAGTGGAATGATGTAATAAAGGTTATCGTAAGATTGTGGGCGGAATTATATAACCCAGGTATTCTTAGGATTGTGTGTGGAATGATATAACACATGAAGTCTTATAATTGTCGCTGGACTGAATTAGCACAGATACTCTTAGAATTGTGGGTGGAATGATAAACTAACCCATGTAATCTGAGAATTGCGTGTGGATTGACATATCACAGGTAACCTTAGAATTGTTGGAGGAATGATATAACCCTGGTAATCTTAGAATTGTTGGTGGATTAATATAACACAGGTGATCTTAGAATTGTTGGTGGATTGATATAACACAGGTAATCTTAGAATTGTGGGTGGAATGATATAACAGATATGATCTTAGGATTGTGCCTGGCATTACATAATCCATGTAATCTTAGGATTGTGAGTGGAATAATATAACACAGGTAATCTGAGGATTGTGAGTTGAATGATATAACACATATAATCTTAGGATAGTGGCTGGCATGACATAACCCAAGTAATCTTAGAATTGTGAGTGGAATGGTATAACAAAGGTAATTTGAGGATTGTGAGTGGAATGATATAACCCAAGTTATCTGAGAATTGTGGGTGGAATGATATAACACATAATCCTAGGATTGTGGCTGGCATGACATAACCCAAGTAATCTTAGAATTGTGAGTGGAATGGTATAGCCCAGGTAATCTGAGGATTGTGAGTGGAATGATATAACACAAGTAATCTTAGAATTGTGAAAGGAACGATATAACACATATAATCTTAGAATTGTTGGTGGAATGATATAACACAGGTAATATTAGAATTGAGGCTGGCATGACATAACCCAGGTAATCTTAGGATTGTGAGTGGAAAAATATAGCACAGGTGATCTTATGATATGTGAGTGGAATGATATAACACATGTAAACTTAGGATATGTGAGTGGAATGGTATACCACAGGTGATCTTAGGATTGTGAGTGGAAAAATATAACACAGGTGATCTTAAATTATTTGAGTTGATTGATATAACACAGGTACTCTTAATATTGTAGGTGGAATTATATTACACAGGTAATCTTGGAATTGTGGGTGGAATGATATAAGACAGGTAATACTAGAATTGTCGGTGGAATGATATAACACAGGTAATCTTAGAATTTTGGCTGGAATGGTATAACTCACGTCATCTTAGAATTGTGTGTGGAATGATATAACCCAGGTAATCTTAGATTTTTGGGGGGATCGACATAATCCAGGTAATCTTAGAATTGTTGCTGGAATGGAATGATCTAACTCTGGTAATGTTAGAATTGTGGGTGGATTGATATAATCCAAGTAATCTTAGAATTAGGAGGAATCATATATCGCAGGTAATCTTAAAATTGTTAGTGGAATGATATATCCGAGGTAATTTTAAATTTGTGGGTGGATTGATATAATCCAGGTGATCTTGTAATTGTGGCAGGAATTATATAACCCAGGTAATCTTAGAATTGTGGCTGGAATGATATAAAACAAGGTAATCTTAGAATTGCGGCTGGAAAAATATAACTCAGATAATCATATACAGTCAAACTTTCCCATGCAGTCACCTCTATTAAGCAGTAACCTGTATTGAAAGGTCACTTATTCTTATCCTATCGTAAAAAAAATGCATATGAATTGAACCTCTTGTAAGAGGTCATTGGTTTTATAAGACAACTTTTTCTTTGTCCCAGAGGTGATCTCTTAATACAGGTTTGACTGTGTGTAGAATTATGGGTTGGAATGGTATAGCATAGGTAATCGAAGAATTTTGGGAGGACTGGTATAACCCATGTTATCTTAGAATTTTGTGTGGAATGATATAACCCGTGTTATCTTAGCATTTTGTGTGGAATGATATAACACAGGTGATCTTTGAATTGTTGGTGAATTAATATAGTACTGGTAATGTAGTATTGTGAGTGGAATGATACAACACTGGTTACTTGTTCTTCATTTCATATGACGTCGACCTCATACAGGTAGCCTGATCCTTTACTTTTACATTCAGCTCTATAGATTATTCAGTCATTCTTAGTTAAGTCTGCCAATTCCGGAAAACATGTGTCGCTAATAGTTTTTGTAAAGATGGCTGATATTTAGGACTCCATTGTCTCCTGAAAGACTATATATATACTTCTCGATAAAATCGTATACAACTTTCTGTATCCACATCGGTATTTAAAATTTTATAATCCGACAAATGACTCCAAAATAGAAAAAATATACATGTCGCCAGTCTATATCACAAACTAAATTGCCATTTATTTTCCAACGGAACCGAATTATTCTGAAGAAAATGAATAAAATTGTTGTCAGAGATGGAGTTATTTACATTTCATAATAAGTCTGGTACTGCACAATAATGTTTCCTTTATTTTTGCCTTTTTATTTTGTCGCTGATTTGCACGTTTCCTACGTTACAAACTTTCTCCAAAGCATTAAAGATTAAAATCACACGAATATAAATTTATGTTAAACAGTGCTGTGTATTGATTTTATATCAAAATAATCAGAGAATACTCTATAGACTATTCATAATCATCTCCTAAAAATAAGAATAGATTTTACTGATACTTTGTTAAATACAAAATAAGAATGTTTCCTACGATACTCACGTTTTGCATTAATGGTATGGTTTTGATTTCCAAAGCCGATCCGGGTTTTATACGCATGCAGTCTTCTTATAAAAAACCTAATTTATTTGAAGTTGGAGTAAAATATATAAAAAAATATTGCATCAAATCATCATAAATGTTTCCAACGTTACCGTTTCCTATGATACCGGATGTTTAAAATCTACTCGGTCGGATAAAGTTATTATTATTTTCGATCCATCCCCAGTCTCAGCACTTTACAAAAAACACCAAACGATATGATTATGCAAAAATTAGCTGTAAATGCTCATGCTTAAAGCATAATGTAACGTAGGAAACCTGTATAAGATAAAGGGGAAATGGTCCGCTTCCGTCTATGCTCACAATTTCAAAATGGTAAAAGATATGCTATTGAAATTTTACAGGTTTGCTACTGATGTATTTTTCTGAAAGGAAACACAAAAATTAGAGGATATTTAGATAATTCATTCTATTCAAAGTAGCCACACAGAAATGGCATACTTAATTGAGAATAACTGTATATGTCTTTTCACTAAGCGGGTTGGTAATGAGGTCTATCACATATATACCACTCAGCTTAAAATAAAAAATACAACAGATACCGCTATGTCTACTTCAGGCCTTGATATACACTTAGATATTGACAGTGAGGGCCGAGAAAGGACAAAACTTTAAGACAAAACATATGATTTCATTTTCCCGTTGTGAACTTTACATTTATATGTAGCAACATTCCAGCAGAACCTGCATTTGGAGTATTTATTTCTCAGTTAATGCGTTATTCCATTAGTTGGTTGATGGAGGGTTGTAGTAATCTTCAATACATCATCTCCGTTAATGTCATCAATACCTCATATCCGTCAACCTTCAACAAATACATCGACACCTTGATTCTGGTTAACCATCATCAATACATAAGTTATTGCTAACCACCAACAATACACGTACATCAGTTCTTGTTAACCATCAACAATGCAAATGTTCTGGCTAACCATCAACAATACATCATCTCGGTTAACCGTCATCAATTCTTCAGTTCTTGCTAACCGTCATCAATTCCTCAGTTCTTGTTAACCGTCATCAATTCCTCAGTTCGTGTTAACCATCATCAATTCCTCAGTTCATGTTAACCATCAACAATACATCATCTCGGTTAACCATCAACAATACACCATCTCGGTTAACCATCAACAATACACCATTTCGGTTAACAATAATCAATTCCACCGTTCTTGTTAACCATCCTCAATACCTCAGTTCATGCAAACCATCATCAATTCCTCAGTTCTGGTTAACCATCAACAATACATCAGTTCTGGTTAACCGTAAAAAATATCTCATGTATGCTTACTGTCAACAATACCAAATATCTAACCATGATCAATTACTAATTTCAGAAACTAGCCAACGTTACCACACTTTCGATAAACCACAGGACCTCATCTCCTTAAAACGTCAACAATACCTCAATTCTTGTTAACCGTCAACAATGCCAACAATAATGGTTAACCGTCTGATTTAAGCCGTCAATAATGCCTCAATCCTGATTAACCGTGAACAATACCTCAATAAAGATTAACCTTCAACAATGCCTTAATAAAGATTAACCTTCAACAATACCTCAATAAAGATTAACCTTCAACAATACCTCAATAAAGATTAACCTTCAACAATACCTCAATAAAGATTAACCTTCAACAATACCTCAATAAAGATTAACCGTCAACAATACCTCAATAAAGATTAACCTTCAACAATACCTCAATAAAGATTAACCATCAACAATACCTCAATAAAGATTAACCTTCAACAATACCTCAATAAAGATTAACCTTCAACAATACCTCAATAACGATTAACCGTCAACAATACCTCAATAAAGATTAACCTTCAACAATACCTTAATAAAGATTAACCTTCAACAATACCTCAATAAAGATTAACCGCCAACAATACCTCAATAAAGATTAACCTTCAACAATATCTCAATAACGATTAACCTTCAACAATACCTCAATAAAGATTAACCTTCAACAATATCTCAATAACGATTAACCTTCAACAATACCTCAATAACGATTAACCTTCAACAATACCTCAATAATATACTATATCCGTTATATGTCGATCATTGTAGTTAGAAAATAGATGTGTCATTTTATAATCACAATTCCTTTCTTTTTAGGCGATTTTACGTCTAGGTGGTAATCGGTATCAACAACAGTGTGATGATATTAAAGAAAAGAGTTTTGGCAACAGTGACAAAGAATTGTTAATAGAATTTCGAAACACTGAAAAAACAAATGACCCAATATCAAAGGGTGTGAAAGGTAAAACTAAGGAGTAACTATGGTTCTTTTTACAGCTCGTACATAGTTTGTTTTTTTCTAATGGGACCAGCATCATTGATTTAAATGATATAAAATAAAATTCAGATTATCAATGAAAACAGAAAGATTATTGGGTATATTCGTTTTGATGTCGTGTTATCGAATGCTCTTTAGTTTGGAGGTGATTTCTGGTCGTTCGGTATTTTTCACTAGGTATCACGGTTTCCACCATCAACACAACCATCCACAAATAGCTGAAATATTGTTCAACGTGCCGTTAACACAGCAATAATCTAACCCAGGCCTGCCTATTGATCGCATTGTTGGAAATTATGCAGAAGAACCATAAATTTGGAGATATTGATAAACTTGCAATCTTGATTGCTGACAGACCAATAACATGTCCTAGACAGCTAAACTGAAGAGATATCTTGTCTCCCATACCTCCCCAACGTAGGTACTCTGTTGCTGTTCACTATTTTGATTTCACCAATGAGGTTGATGTTTTTTCTATTCTCAGACCGATATTTCTTTCATTATAAAGTTTACCAGATATCATTGATACTTCATAGTTATCTCCGGGTATAATTACTTACTGCATAGTAAACTTTGTATCATAACACAGCTGACTTAAATATGAAACGAACAAAGAATACAATCTATGACTGCTCACTTTACTGACTTAGATCAGGCACTGTAATAAAGTAGCGGAGTATACATTTGTAGTTATATAATTATAATACATGGATCTACTTCATTAATTCATATTTTCATATTGTTTTGAACATATTTGTAATATTTATTATTCTGTTTTAGATGTGAACTGTAAAACGATAAAAGAATGGGAAGACATGGATGTCATTGTTTTTGAGACAAGAGCAATGAAATGTTTGATTAAAATGATTGCAGAGAAAGATATTGTTACAGTCATTGGTTCTCCCGGATGCGGGAAGACTACAGCTATTCACCATGTTGCCCTAAGACTGCACAAAGAACAATTGTATGATATAGTACCAGCTGTATATCCTTCAGATATCAGAGATTATTACGACCCAGAACGTAAACAAGTGTTTGTGTTTGATGATATGTGTGGTAAATATTCTGTACATGTACAAACTATGCACGATTGGAATGACTTGTCTGACTGTATACAGAAAATTATTGATGGTAAACATGTTAAAATTTTGTTTTCTTGCAGGTCATATATTTTCCATCAATTTAGGAATGTAAAGTTACTTACAAACACATCATGTGATTTCTTATCGTCCGATAATGTCTTGACAGTCGGCGAAAGGCATGAAATTGCAATGTCCCACCTGACTGAAAATGAAACCAGGATTATACAACAAGATATGGCAGTATTTGAACAATATGATTTCTTTCCTTTGTTATGTCAACTTTATAGTAGGCATAAGACGGGTGATATAATGAAGTTTTTTACTAGTCCTGTGTCGGTCATTAAAGATGATTTGAAATATTTAATGGAAGAGGAAAATCAAACAACGTTTGCCACACTAGGTCTGTTTGTTATTTATAACAATACAATTGAAGATGACATGTTGGTAAACAAAAAACCCTTCAAGACCACATTAAAGGAAATGTCTGGAGAATTTAGAATGCCGTATGCATTTTCACCAAAGAAAGTAAAAGAACAGCTGGACAATTTAACAAAGTCTTATGCAAAGAAAAATGGTTCCTGTTACAGTATCATTCATGACAAACTCTTTGATATCCTGGTGTCATTTTTCGGTGAACAC
>MJUT01048084.1:95066-108776 GCA_002080005.1 Gigantidas platifrons | reverse complement strand
AAAGTGAGACAGTGTGTTAAGTACCATAACCCTAACCCAACCCTATACATTGATAAAAGTGAGACAGTGTGTTAAGTACCATAACCCTAACCCAACCCTATACATTGATAAAAGTGAGACAGTGTGTTAAGTACCATTACCCTAACCCAACCCTATACATTGATAAAAGTGAGACAGTGTGTTAAGTACCATAACCCTAACCCAACCCTATACATTGATAAAAGTGAGACAGTGTGTCTGTTATTAAAGAATATACATTTTTGATCAATTTTAAAAGGAAGATATCTTGACGAGCTTCAATAAGTAATAGGGCATCCTGAGCAGCATATCTATAGAAAGCAAGGAAGTTATTCGAATATTAGGATCTAAAGAAGATCATTGATATCCTTATTAACAGATTTGACAATACATGTTAGACCCATGAATATGATTGGAAAGTCAAGCATGACTGACATGACTCCGTGTGGTATGTTATTATATGGCAGTGTATCACAAAAGATAAATCATGAAACAAAGCATCAATTTGTTTTTTTGTTTTTTTTTTTTGGGGGGGGTGTTGTTGATTGGGGAGAATCACATGCAAAACTCGTCCAACTGACAGGATGTACAATAATGGTTCTTGAAGAGTAACAATTTGTTAGGAGTGGTCAACGGTGCAATGTAACATTTCCAACCCTATCCATACAGTCTGATATCCTGTAATTTATATAGATTGACATGTGTCTGTTTCCATATGTTGTATTGCAGTATATTTTTATCACTTATCAAAATCTTCTAAAAACATGGTTTTTCAAATTCGAAAAAAAAATACAGGAATTGCTCCCATTCCTATTTAATTCATTAGCTCAAATGTCAATGATCGGCCAATTTTCAGAATAATTTCATCATAGCATAAATTACAGATACATGTAGATGTTATATATATATATATATATTTTTTTAGATTTTTCACTATGTAAATTATGTATATATATATTGTGGCTTTCAATAAAAGTATATATTGTATTTTAGTCACACCCAGTCAATTGATTTTTTTTCATCGAAGTGCCTGTACCAAGTCAGTAAAAATTGTGATCATGTATTTGTGTATTAGAGGTGTCGATATATATTGACTGTTAGATTGTGTAAGTGTTGTGACAATGTGGTATTTGTTTTTGTTTACTTTTTATTATGTATGTTTTTAATACTATCAGGATAGTCGTGCAGTAATTAGAACAGTTTATTATAATATCTTACTATTTATTATGTGTAAATAGTAGATAATTTATTTATTGCAACATTGAACAACAAATTCTAATTCATTTTGTCCTGTCATTTTGCATTGCCGGAAGTGAAACCACGGGTCAATGATTTTTGCATTGTAAAGTGTCCATTGTCTTTCATTATTTTATAGAATTCTTCATACAGTTGTATATAATTTTAATAAGACATATAGTTTTTCATAAACTTGTACATACTTTTAATAGGACATGGAATTCTTCATAAACTTGTATATAATTTTAACAGACATACAATTCATCATAAACTGGTATATGATTTTAACAAGATATATAATTCTTCATAAACTTGTATATATAATTTTAATAAGACATATAATTCTTCATAAACTTGTATATAATTTTAATGTATTTTAAATGAAAGTAGAGATACCTATTTTTTACTCAAGTGGTGCACATATTTTTTGCGTAGGTTGGCAATTTTTCTTGGATAGATACAACACTTTCCATATTTGGTCATTGCAGTATATATAACGTTGTAGAACACTACCATATTTAGAGAAGGTCTTCTACCATATTTGGTGATCCTTACCTTATTTGGTAATGGTATACTGGATCAATAGCAATCGGCAGACCTCGGGTTAATCCGCTGCTCTCCTTAATTTAAACAATATTTATTCCGAAAATAATCAGACAATGCAGTACATCAAACATAGTAATTACATACAGGATTCAGAAACAAGCAGTTATGCTTTTATAAATCTGTCTCCTTCTATCTATAAATGGCGGAACGGAATCAGCAGAGTTGTGCCGAGTGGATCTATATATCTAGCTTAAACCCTCTACTTTTTTTTATTACGGTACCATGTACCAATACAGGATACACATTAATGGAAGCTACTTTACTAAGAGTTCCTCTTGGTTAAGTTGAAGACATCACTTCGAAAGCTTTACGGTTATGGAATATCTGTGTCACAAATGAGCAGGGATATGTTCCACTTGTCGTAAACACTTCCTGTTCCTTTCCTCATTCATGACTTATCACTGGCTGTGTATAACTAGATTAACACGTCGTGTGCCACTAGTAGAGCAGAAACTGCTTACCCTTCCGGAACACCCGAGTTCAACCTTGGTTGTTAGTGAGGTTCGTGTTACTCGATCGTTAGTTTTATGTGTATGTTTTGTACTTTTTCTTTTGGACATTGTGTTGTCTGTTCTTTTTCGATATAGAAATTATGATTTTCCCTTTGATATCTTCAAATTCTTCTTAAAGAATATTGAATGGTCAATCCAGGGATATGTGCAACATTGGGTGTATGACGCAGAATGAAGACAAATAAAACAACCCAACACATGTAAGTTTAAGACGACGAACATGGACATCACCACAAAGGGGGGATGAACTCAGGTGCTCTCAAAAGATAAGAGATTTTTGTTTTTTATAAAGGTATCCGTCATTTTACTAATATTGTCTGGTGAAAGTCTTGTCGCTGATAGAAGAAAACAAATTAGACGTTATTTTCTCAAGCAGTCTATCAAATAAGTCAGCTCACTTTAAACTATATTAGACTGTCTAATTGTTTTATTATTTACCTGATGAGATCCTTTTAATTGTTTTTTGTCTGTATGTGTAGCCTCGTATTATCGTGTAATCTGCATTTCAAAAAAGTTTACTGTATTATGGTTTTAGTCATTACACCCCATCTCGTAGACTTGCTACAATCCCTTCCTTTCTTTTATTGTTTCTGTATTTTGTCTACTTAATAACACACCTGATTACTGATAGCTGTGGAAGCCTCTCTCTCCCCAGCAGTCAATGTAATATTTTATCAGTAAAACAACTGTTGTGTTACATAGACAAAATTAAATGGATATACAGGTATAGAGAGGGACTTGTAGCAAGTCTACCCATCTCGGTAATGAAATGATATACACCAAATAAATTTAAAACGACAAAGAATCCCATATGTATCGTTTATAGACAGCTCAGACTAGGGGTCGTTTCACACTTATGTTGGGGTATCCGTTATACTCATTGTTGACAATAAAAACTACTGTGAATATTAAATGTAGAACAGTTCTAAAATGTCGTTAATTTATGTCTAAGTGTAAAGTTGAATAGTATCTTCTATGCAATTATATTTATATCTTTTCTTGTATAGTAATTTTATTTTAGTTAATAGTAAGAACTGCACGCTACCCTGTGACTGTATATTTATTTGTAGATTATAAAATTGTCTTGCTTATTATTGAATTTATTGTTGAATGTTGAATCATTATAAGTTATGATTATCTTATTATTGAATTTATTGTTGAATCTTGAATATTGAATCACTATAAATTATGATTATCTGAAAAACGTCTTGAGTGTGTATACGCCTGTTGAGATACAATAGGTGAGTTTCAACTTCACTTGGCATCGTCTGTCAATATTCAGTGTATCTTACCTTTAGGCAAGACCGGTCTTAGGAGGTGTGGGCCCTATTGTTCTGAGTAAACCCTGTAGTGTGTTGTTATGTGTACTTGAACATCCGAGAGTAGATAACTTCAATGTGAGGCCCAATTGGGAGTATTTGGAATAACCTTCATCGACCACATATATGTTTCACTTGTCGTAAACACTGCCCACTCCTTTCCTCATTCATGACATCACTGCATTTGTAAATAGAGTAACACTCCAGGTGCCACTAGTCGAGCAGAAACCCACTGGTGGACATGAGTTCATCACCAGTTTTTAGTGGGTTTGTGTTGATCGATCTTTATATATAATTAGTTTCTGTTTACTTTGTAGATCAGTTGTTTGTCCTTTTGTAATTTTTTGTTTGGCCATTGTATTGTTTGTCTTTCTTCGAATTACGGATTCAGATTACCTCCCTTTGGTATCTCATAATTGAAAGATTGGAAAGCTCAATAATTTAAAAGTCTAGTCTAAACAACTCATTCATATATTTGATCAGCATGACAACCATATCAATTCCTATATTGAACAGTTATTACAGGGACCCATAAAGAACTAGCTAGGTCAAATCTGATTGAAAAACATAGCTATAGTCCAGTCCAATTTGTGAAAGACCTGGAACAAAGTGAACAAGAATTCTGAGAGTATTGCACATAGTAATACATTGTCAACTGCCGGCCGCAAAAATCAGAGGACCTAAAATATTAGAAGTGTCACCATGCAGTGACTAGATTTTAAATTACAAGTTCAAGGGCCACAACTCTGACAAAAATAATTCAAAAAAACAGAAATTTGAATTTTATCTGAACTTTTACAGGCAAAAATAATTCAAAAGGACAGAACTTTTATCTGAACTTAATCCACAATCAATGCTTGGAGCAATGTTCAGCAGGAGGCACACAATTGAGCAAAGCAAGCATTGTAACTCATCTAGAAATGACCACATACCAAATATCAAGTCAATACCTCATAGGAGGTTAAAAAAAAAGTCCGGACAACTAAACATTTGAACAAAAAATATAAGTTCGAGGGCGATAACTCAGCCAAAAATCATTCGGCAGAACGAAATTCAAACTTAAACTATAACTCATCTATATATAGCCACATACCAAATATCAAGTCAATATATCAAAGGACGCAAAAACAAAGTCCGGACAACTTAAAATTTTAATCAGACGGACGGACGGAACCTAAAACTATAGTCCCCTTCGGCTTTCGTCGGTAGGGGACTAAAAAGAAATAAAGTATCATATTATCTATATATACCCATGTTTATAGAAATATAACAAAAGAACCGCCCAGTGCATGAATGTGCGACGTATCCCCCCGCACTTGCATATTTAGTTTTATATATTTATAGAAAGCAGCCTTGCAGTCTTAATGTATAGCATACTTACAAACCACATGCAAAACATTATTCAAATCTATCCATGTTTACTAAAGTTATCGTGTAAACAAGACACAATTCTCAAAATTGGTGATTTTTCAGCAAAAAACTAAAATTTTCCCCCAAAACCCTTCCTTCAAATATTTCCATGTTCGAAACCATCCAGGATAATGATAATTACAAACCACATGCAAAAGATTATTCAAATCTATCCATGTTTGCTGAAGCTATCGCGTAAACAAGACAATTCTCAAAATGATTGATTTTTCAACCAAAAATTAAGATTTCCCGCCAAAACCCTTGCATCAAATATTTCCATGTTAGAACCCATCCAAGATAATGATAATTACAAGCCACATGCACAATATTATTCAAATCTATCATTGTTTACTCAAGTTATCGGCGTAAACAAGAAAGTGTGACAGACGGACGGACAGATGGCTACTATTACTACATCCCCTCACCGCTATCGCGGGGGAATAAAAAGTTGCATAAGAAGAGGAGGCAGGAAAAAAGAACAATTTATTGTAAACAACATGTCCCCCATCATTGAAGGAGAGACATAATAGTCCCCTATGGGTGAAGGAGAGATATAATATTTCCCTACAAGTGAAGGAGAGGCATAATAGTTCCCCATCAGTGAAGGAGAGACATAATAGTCCCCTATCAGTGAAGGAGACATAATAGTCCCCCATCAGTGAAGGGTAGACATAATAGTCCCCTATCAGTGAAGGAGAGACATAATAGTCCCCCATCATTGAAGGAGAGACATACTAGTCCCCTATCAGTGAAGGAGACATAATAGTCCCCCATCAGTGAAGGGGAGACATAATAGTCCCCTATCAGTGAAGGGGAGACATAATAGTCCCTTATAAGTGAAGGAGAGACATAATATACCCCCATCAGTGAAAGAGAGACATAATAAAGATGATAAACAAAAACAAAATATTTCTAAGATCTTTAATGTAGTAAAGATATACAACCTATCTGGTTTTAATTACATAATAATACGTAGGAAACTAAAAATATAAAATCTTACATTTTCATATGAATTTAAATATTGTTTTATTATTCTTATTAATTACAAAAAGTGACCAGAAATATTACCTTGTCAACACAAATGTTTTTTTGAAACTCATTAAATATTTATCTAAATTAAGAAAATTGTTTTGATAATAAATGCAGAAATTTTAAGCTGTGAAATTGAATATTAATGGTCTTGACAATGATAATATGCAATTAGAAAAACAAAAAACAAATGTTGTTTGTAAGGAACGTAACTGTGTTTATATGAATTCACACTTGAAATATTTAAATATCTACGTACACAATTTCTGCACAAATTAAAATTGCTAACATTCAGGGCTCACCACACATAGTAAAAACAGGCCGACTTGACTTCTCTCTCTCTTGACCTAAGGGCGAAGTGAGGGAAAATCTGGGAGACTTCCGAAAATCGATCAAAATTTTAACATTCCTTTCCCCACTACCGCATGTTCCCCTACCCTTCACAAACAAACGTGCTGCACAATGATCTTAAAAAGGATGCAATAAACGAGTTTGGAATAAAATATTGAACATCAAACCCTGTATGTGTCAAATTTCAGGAACATGGGAGCTCCTTTTTTTATGTGAATATTGAAGAAAACGTATGATTATTGGTGAAAAAAATACAGACTTGAAAAAACTGACAGGGCGACTAAAACTTCGCTTTTTGACAAAAATTGGCAAGCGATTTCATTGAAACCATGGCGAAGAAATCGCCCACTTCGCCTGGTTTAGTGATCCCTGCGTACATGTAAACTCAAAGATAAATGTGACAAGCTACATTACTTCTTATGAAAATAAAGTTTAAACAGCAACAGTCATCAATTTCAACAAAATGAACAATCATATCTCGCCTCAACTGAACTCACTGAACACAAAAAAGACCACAGCATATTCCGTTGTAAATCCAGGTCCTGACTACAAGGTAAGGGATATGGTGCTTAACACCACTTTCAACAAGATATCAGTTATATAGTGGTCAGTGTTATTGGTGGAGGAAACTGGGGTACACAGATAAAACCACCGACCTGTCGCAAGTCATTGGCAATCTTTATAACGTTTGTACACCTCACCATCAGCGGAATTCAAACTTTAGCGGTGATAAACACTATTTACATAGGTAGCTGTATATCCACCTACCATACCATCACAACCACGACCGTCCCATGAATAAACATGTAGATGTGAATGTAAACTTCATAAAAATAAAATTTCGCCCAATACAAGGAATCATAAAGTTATTTAAGACTTCACATTTCTTTCTAATCAGATTTTTTTTTGCTTGGATCTTCTCCAACATTAATTGATGAAATAAACTTAATGAGGAGGCCTCCATGGCTGTGGTCATATGAACATTGATGTCTATCTTTAAAATCAATACCTATTAACAATAAGGTTTATTAATTTGACTTCATGTACTAGTAAACAGTTGTCTTCTTATTGGTTCTTTGAAAGTTAATAATGCACATGCAAACGGTTGCTACAGTCTGCACTCCTTGAGTAGTGCTCCGTAAATAGGAGGGGTATATCAGGAAATAAAGAAAGAACACATTGGTACTCAATATAACTGATGTTGATATGTCATGATGTGTCCCCATAATTCTGACATTCATTATGGACAACTGCTGTCGCTATGTTTCATTTTGATTTTGACGTTTGGTAATTTTCAGTCGATAATTCTCACCCTGAAATTGAGCAAAAAAATATTACACAAATTGTAGTAGAAACTGATAGAAATAAAAGGCCGTTGGCCACTGGTCCCCCGACGCCAAGGTTATATCGTATGATTAAATTTTGAAACTACTGTAAACTAGAGGGTCAGGTGAGCCTTTATCACTCATAATTCTGAAAGGGGACCATCCAAGGACCATTTTGAAGTAAAAAAAGGGGAGTAACTCTGGTTAGATTTGTCGAAAAATCATCAATATCGAACTTGACCTAGATATTCATGAGATACACTTACATACCAAACCTAGTTTCAATCTGACTTTTTGTTCACAAGTTATAATTTGGAAACCAAAATATTAGCAATTTTGAAGTATAAAAAGGGATGTAACTCTGGTAAGATTTGTCGAAAAATGATCACTATCGCACTTGACCTAGATATTCATGAGATACAGTTACATACCAAACCTAGTTTCAATCTGACTATTTGTTCCCAAGTTATCATCTGGAAACCAAATATTTAGCAATTTTTAGGTATAAAAAGGGGCACAACTCTAGTAAAAATTGTCGAAAAATTGTCATTATCGAACTTGACCTGGATATTCATAAGATACACTTACATGCCACACCTAGCTTCAATTTGACTTTTCATTCACAAGTTATCATCTGGAAACCAATTCAGGACACACGAACAAAGTATAAAAAGGGATGTAACTCTGGTAAGATTTGTCGAAAAATGATCGCTATCGAACTTGACCTAGATATTCATGAGATACACTTACATACCAAACCTAGTTTCAATCTGACTATTTGTTCCCAAGTTATCATCTTTGGTTTGACTCGACCGGGGCTTGAACCCACGATCTACCACACTTGACCACGCTAATCATTACACCATTGATGCGGTTAGTTTGGTTTTAAGGATAGCCAGGTTTGGTGTGCATAAAAGAAATATATTAAGATATTGTCTTATTTACTAGTGCTTTTGTTGTTAATTAAAAGAAAAAAACACAATTCGTTGGTTTCTTAAAATCATTTGCTTAGTTGAGCTATGAAATCCAAGAAAATTGGTTCCCCATAAATAAGAAATATCTTACAATACTGTCTATCAGTCAGTTAGAAAGTTACTAGCACTATTTATTTACAGGCTTGGACAAATCTTGTGCTCACATTGAGTTATGAGTTATGCGCATCATTGAAAAAAAACTACTTCTAAGTCTATGAAATACTGACCACCTTCAATACGCTGAAGATTAAATCACAGCTTGCACATGACATTTGAATAATGATAAAATTATTTACACGTTTCATAAATAAGTATTTGATAGAAGTGACATCAGCATTGATTGTTTCAACCAACGCACTCATAACAATAGGCTGTGGCAGCCGGTTACTGTCAGATATCGTACGAGGGGAAAACAAATCTTGTCTTTGTTGAGTCGTACAGGGCGGGACAATTAAAGACCAGTAATGTATGTGTTGTGGTGACTTTAAAAATGAAGAAAAAAAATAAAATGTTCTACTTCTTTAATTGACGATTTTTACTCAAGTTTCAAGCAGATTTTTCTTCACGTTTCTTTAAATCCTTCGTTATTGCCGATGTCATACATGTACTTACTGATCCTATTTCTTTACAGCTTAATTCCAGATCTATGGCTTTCTCCATCATACAAGCAATCTCTCCAACACTCAGATTATACGCTGGAAATGGCATTTCATCCTGATCTTTATCATTTATAAACTCCCTATAAAAATAAAACAACTTTCAAACAAGAAGGGAGGCATCATGGTCGTGATCGTATGGTAGTTGTATATACAGCTACCTATGCAATTAATGCCTATCACCATTGATGTTTTGAGTTCGAATCTTGATCAGGGTGAGGTGTACAACATAATGTGATAAATTTGTCAGTGACTTGTGACAGGTCGGTGGTTTTCTCCGGGTCCCCTGGTTTCCTCCACCAATAAAATTGACCGCCACTAAATAACTTAAATATTGTTGGAAGTGGCATTAAACACCATCAAACAAACATCATACTTGTTTAATCCTGAATAGTTAATTTTGGAAATTGCTTTATGAACTTCTTTCCTGCAAAGTAATAACCAGAGGCTCTCAAGGGCCTATAATCACTGATCTAATTTATTTAGGCAACGAACAACAAACAAATCTGAAGCTCCTCGTTTGAATGTTTTATCCCCAAATGAATTAAGTATGAAAGGATAATAATGTAAATGAAGAGATTGTTTATCATCAAAATGAACAGTGCTTTTATTGCTGTTCTACATTTTACACCCCAATGGTCTATTTACAGCAAAAGCAAATATCCCCTTTCTTTGGTTAAATTAGGCCCAATTAGCAAATTAGACCCCAAAAAAATCTGTTAAAATTACAATTAAAAAATTCCAAATAAATTAATTTTATCAGAAAACTACACCTTAAATTTCAGTTCATTTTAGTTTAAAATACAGTTTGCCCATTTGAAGAAATTTCTATTATTAGTGACTGTGGCCATCTTTGATAGAGGTCAGAGCTGTCCGATATGATTTTGAAGGTGAGGTACCCCCAAGGTCTATTCCTACAATGTATGGTTTAATTTTGTTCAGTGGTTTCATACAAGATGATTTTCAAATGATTTCATGCCAAAATCAGCATAATTTGCATATTTCCCTTAAAAAAAAGACAAAAATTATAATGTTTCAACAAAATGTGTAACATATGTCATGCATCTCAGTGAAATGTAATTAGTATTCTAAATCAAAGACAATATGGCTTTATTAGCCCTGTAGGTGTTTTTTACCACTATGTTCTATTTATAGTAACAGCAGCAGCCATATTGGTTAGTGGAGGTGGTCATTGGATACAATTTTTGAAGTACGTATCCTAATGATGAGTCAGGCCAAGTTTGGTTCAAATTGGCAAAGTGGTTTCAGAGGAGAAGATGCTAAATCAAGTTTTGTTAAAATACATCCAAGCTTCTCTTCATATTTCTCACGACACGCCCACATTCTGATAACGCTTGAAATATATGCTTTAAAAAAATTCAGTGAGAATTACTTTTAGAAGTAATTTTATATGATTATAATATACCTAAAAATCATTTACAATATTACTTATATGTTACGAATAAGTAAAGACACTTACCCTGCCGTGAGAAATATTAACCAATCAGATGACAGATTTCATTTGCTACTGTGTATTTTAACAATGGCTTCCAACATTTGAAAGGATTTATACCGGACTGTAAAACGTGAGTTACTGCTTTTCGTCTGCACTATGTGAACTGTTCTTGTGATAGTTGAGTCGAAGGCGTTCATATGTATTTACGACAGTCAGGATTTATGCGGATATTGTCCGCAATTGTGCTCTTTACTCTTGGAGTTTTACCGTTGACTTGTGTCCGAGCAAAACGTTGGTGACCTATTTTGGAGCAAAGTTTCAAGTTTGCAAGGGTGCTCTGACTTCTAGAGTGAAGCAGTTGTGAAAAATTATGTCTCGTCGGAAAGATAAATCAATATGCTAGCGAATGTCAACAACGATTGTTTGAATGTGTGATTTTTTAATATTTTGTTCAAGCCTGAAACAGAACTGGTAGTGGCTTGGCTACGTTGGTCGTTACATCCCTTGTTAGTATATAGGGTATATAAGCCGTGTGACCTGTATGAAAGCGATTCAAGCCCCTGTGTAATTAACTGAGATATTAATCTGATTAAAATCACCTATTGTAATACATTACACTCCCCCTTAATCAAAATGTGGTGTGCTTAGCAGAGAAGCAACAAATACCAATATTATAGTTTTTGGTTTGACTCGAACCCAGGATATGAATGAACCATAAACTTTAGTGACATATCTTTTACATAAAATTTGTCAGAAAAAAAGGCTATCTAAGGCCATGCAAAATTAATAACTTGGTTCTCAGGCCCTTTTTTGTCAAAATTGATGAGGGAGGGCGAAATTTTTTTTTATCCTTTTACTGCTGTAAAAAGTGATGAGGGAGGCATTTTTCTTCTGTTTTATTGGTGAAAAATATGGCAATGTATAAAATTTTTCATTACTTTATCGAAAATTTAAATTTTATTTCTTCTGATGGTGGAAGAAACATCACAAGTGGTTAATTTTTATGGAAAATTCCAGTCCGCTGGTCCCAACGTACCATTTTTTTTTAACTCCGTAAACAATTCCAATAAGGTACAAGCTTCGGAGAAGCCCCCTATTATGTTCCCTGGTAAAACTGGCAAACATTTGTGCCGAATTTGCACAGAAACGATTGACATTTTGTCTAAATGTCAAGCGGACACACGTTTTATTATTTATACATTGTCATAACGATGCTTTAAATCACATTTAAGCATGATGTGTTTTAAAGCGTTTCACCGACCACGCGATATAAGAGAAAAACCGGATACGTTTGTTTTTTCCGTATGGACAGCGCTACCGCATTTAAAATTTTTCTTTTACTATTTTTGCAATAAAATCGGCAATGCGGCGACAAATTTCCCCATGCAGGCGGGTCTGAGAACCAAGAAATTAACTTTTAATGGCCTAAGACATTTTATTTTTAAATGTAATTCTACAATATAGAAATATTCGATGATAAAATAAAGACATAGGCTGAAAGAATGGATGAACTGAAATTAAACGTAATTACTGCCATTATGTTTAAAAAGAACACAGTATTTAGAAGTCACAGGAAAACTGCCATGGTGATTTTTTTTACCTGATTCTGACTGCCCTGTTGGTTTGGAAAACATTTTCTTATACATATCCTTCTCTAATAAGCTGAACTTTTTTATATCACTGAAAATATAGAACAATTTTATATCATTAATATATTTTTATATGAACAATTTTAAAATTATTAAACAAATTACATTACATAAACAGAACAAAGGATTCTACATTTGGTATTAACAACCTTCAATGACGAAATAACTGTTTTCATTAAAATATATTTACATTGTGATTGGTCAAAAGGTTGACATGTGATTTCAAAATTGACACTTCCATCATTTAATGAAGTGCACAACCATTCAACAAAGCCCATTTGCTGGACCTGTTTTTGAACGTCTTGAAACTTAACTACAAAGTTGAAATCCTAAAATATTGATACCAATAATAACCATTTTTATGTTTTGTTTGTTTGATTGTGTTTAACATCACTTTCAACAATATTTCAGCTATATTGTGGCGGTCTTACTGGTGGAGAAATAAAAACATCGACCTGTCATAAGTAACTGACAAACTTTATAACATAAGGTTGTACTCCTCGCCCTGATCGAGATTTAAACTCACAATATCAGTGGTGATAGGAACTGATTGCATGGGTAGTTGTAACTCCAACTACCATATGATCATGGCCATGACGGCCCCCTATTGTATTTGATAATGTAAAAATGTAATAATAAGTATTGAATACAATATTTTACAGTTTTGTTGGGTTGTAAAAGTGTTGACAGAATTTGAATTTTGGTGTTTAACGCCACTTTCAGTAATATTTCCGCTATATCATGGCAACCAGTTTTAGTGGTGGAGGAGAGAACCACTGACCCTGGGCAAGTAACTGGTAAACTTTATCACTTGCAGCTGCGAGTCGAGTGCACCCTTTTTTGTAATTTACAAAGCTGGGCGTGAACCCACGCCGTATTGGTGATAGGCTTGTATGAGCTGTTAGATCCAATGACCTAACTCATTGAGCCACGCAGGCCCCTTGTTGACAGAAGTACGGTACATTTTTAATATGAAGCACTCTAGCACGTCATACATAATGTAGTTCTGTCAATGACTTCACGCTCCAATAAAACTACAAAAGATTGTCTTTAACTCATTAATACAATACAAAAGAAAAGCTGTATTACTATTACACAATATAACACGGTCATCCCTGCTTTAAAGGACACCTTTATATAACTAATACACAATATAATAGTCATCTCTG
>MJUT01048084.1:41953-59663 GCA_002080005.1 Gigantidas platifrons | reverse complement strand
TTTTACGTGATTGGCCGTAGGTTAAATAACTGTCAGTTTTAAGTCGTTTTATGCTTACACATGTTTTTTTTTCTTTTTTTTGTCCCCAATGCTGTCGTACTTTCCCGTGTTTTTCGTGGTCACTGGTCGATGTGTTGACAAGGATAGTCCTGACCACAGCCACTCGAAATCCGGACCCCCCCTTTTTTCCTCAATTGATCCCTCCCGCGATTATGGTATGGATCTTTGTCTGGAAGTACATCTTTGAGCCATTTATCCATATTTTACAACATTTAGTGTTACAACTCTCTCGTTCTACTAACTTTTGTTTCTAGGTCCAGCTCAGTGCCGTTTTAGGTTTATGTAAGTAAAACGGCAGCTGGACCTAGAAACAAAAGTTAGTATCTAACGAGAGAGTTGGATACATGACTCAAAGATGTACTTCCAGACAAAGATCCATACCATAATCGAGGGAGGGACCAATTGAGGAAAAAAGGGGGGTCCGGAATTCGAGTGCCTGTGGTCCTGACCGGTAATTACAAAACAAAATTCTTCTCACATTTTCCCTTTCATTAGTGCAATAAAATGCTTGACATGAAGTCATAATGATATTGTAAATATCAAAAGATAAATATAAGACGTTATTTTACGATTTACATAATTTTTAATGATAAAATTGCAACTGATACAATGCTGATATATACCGACTTTTACTACGTCACGGGCAGGATAAATCCGAGAATAGATTATGATCCCATTATGACTTTTGTCTCCTCCACATTGAAGAGTTTTGAAAAATGGCGATCCCCATTATTTGGTGCTACAGGCAACTTCAATCATCAAATTCTATCTTGCGGTATACTATTTTTAACATTCATTAACACAAATGTCTTTTATTTACTGTCATTTAAATTTTCACGCTAACTTGTTAAGACCATGGCCTTTTCCTTTAAAATACAGTACTTAGTCATTTTCACAAAAAATCTTACGATAAAAAATTGTCGTAAGTGTAAAACTAAGATTAAAAAGAGTTTCACAAAAATACTTACGATAATCTTAAGTGTAAAAATATTCCTAACTTTATGTGTAAAACTTCCCTGTCCTAAGAGTAAAATGTTGATCGTAAGATAAATTTTGGTCTTATCTTTTATCGTAAGTGAAAAAAAAAATTGAAAAAAAGATGGACGATGTATTGGCGCTTCGACTTGAAAATAAGAGAGCAATTCATCGTTAGCGCATTTTCTCTGACCGTATGACAAACCTAATTACACATATTGATAAATGTTTATTGAAATGAATATGGCTTAATACAAACAGACGCTACAAATGACATTGTTGTTTACTCTTTTTTGGCGTGACTAATATGATAATATGTGTTACCTAACTTGGGACGAAGTCAAATATTATTTTTTAAACAATATTAACTCGGATATATGGACCTATAGTATTTTTTCAATGTAGACCGAGGGTGGATCCAGATTTTCTTAAAAGAGGGGGCAAATAGGGGGACCCAGACCCAAATCTTCCGTCGTTTTTTAAGTCCCGATCTAGGTACGAAACGACCAGGTTACGAAACGTCCGCATCCGATTTTCTGCACAGATTTAACCATGTATTGACTTCCGGTATGTCATTTCCAGTGCATGAAAATTTAGTCATTAGTATATAGAAAAAAATTGCTATTTCTACCATAGTTGGGACTTCGTCCCATAATAACAGAGTCTATAACGATGCATTCCGTACATTTACCTTTTCAATGCAGCAAAGTGTATCGTTTACATGACAAAAAAAAATCAGGATAATTCTTTTAATTTTAGATTTCAAATTGGGAAAGATCGACAATCGGAAAGACTACTTTCAAACTTGGAAAGAATTCTTCTTTTTCATTATTTTTTTTAAAAAATGTTTTTGGATAAAAACAGGAATACGGGATTTTCTTCTAGATATCTACTCCGCTTACAAACGTTTTGTATGAACAGCAACTGGAAGTTTCTGGATCCAATGATATCGTTTTGATTTTGCCTTTATATTAGTAATATAATTTCTGGCAACTTCGATGATCATCGAACACTCTGGCAATACATAAACTTGTGTACATTCTTCTGTTATATTAATATATAACAGCCACAGGGATATTTATTCGTCTTCATGATTGATAGATGATAAACACATCTTAATTTGGGTTATCTAAAAAAAATCGGGATAAATTTTCATCAGTAAAAGAACAAGCGTTTAATTTTATGTGGGATGGGATTAATTGGAAAAAAGGGGGGTAAATATTTTGCTGACAAATAACCGATAAATACCCATTACATATATAGTGTGGTGGTACAAGACTATGTATCAGGTTGAGCCTGTTGTGTGAACCAGGATCACTACGAGTCGCGATAGTGACGAGTAGTGATGCGGTTAGTTCACGCAACAGGCAAGACCTGATACATAGTCTTGTACCAACACACTATTTATGTAATAAGTTTATCTAACATTTCAATAAAAACAAATTTTAAACAAATAACAAGGGTCGAATTAATATTTACAACCTGTTTTTACAATACTCGCAGGAAGACTACATTTTGTGAATGACATCACGTTATTTGTTGCCATTCTTTCACCAATGTCGAATTACTGTTCAATCACTTTCAGTGTCACTGTACAATCAGACAACGCTTGTAAAAAAGAAATGTGGACCTTACAGTTGCCAGAAATATTGATACGATGTCTTTACGTTGCTTACATTGATGTGTTTTTGCCGGATTCAAATGATATGACGTCATGACAAAGGAGTTCGGCAGAGAACGTCTCGTGCAACGTCGCGCCATTCTTTTATCACCACAGTGTGATGATACAACATCTTGTATCAGACACCTTGTATCAGACAGGCTACTTTCGTTAATTTCAAAGGAAAACGTACATAATGTTAGATACATACAGAATATTAGGCATTTTGTTTTTGGGACTGACTCTATCACGGGGTATATCAGGTGAGCCGGAACGGCAAGCCTGATATACCCCGTGATAAAGTCAGTCCCAAAAACAAAATGCCTAATAGTCTGTTTATCGGTAATTTATAATTAACTTTCAAAAAAATAATCAAATGAATTCTTTAAAACGATAGTTTGATGGGATTATTTTTTTGCGGATGGATCTTGTTTTTTAAATGTGATTCGGTTCTGGCGCGCGAGGTTCATTCAAAAACTAGTTAACGAGGTGGCAAGATGTGTTTTTTTTAACTATTTGATGTGTGTTATACATTATGATGGTTTTGTTGGATTGAAGTGTGTTTTGGAAATTATAATGTTCGAATATGCTACCGGTAAGTAATTTTTGTCATAAAAACTTGTGCTAAAACCGNCCTTTTTTCTTGTTTAAATCAATGTATTGCATTTGTCAATATTTTATGAGTATCGACAGTTTTTTCAACACCGTATCTGTTCACGTGACTACACATGCTACACACAGTGACCCGTGACCCACATTAGCTGATCTGAGCAGTATTTTGTTAATATGGTATATAATAATACTTAATCGCTGGGAGATCTTTTTTTTCTTGTAGAATCAGTCTGAAAGAGTTGCGTCCGCATTACAATGTTAACTCACTAGACTCAAATTTAGTAACATGTTTATTTATCACTACCACCGAGTTCAAAGATATTTTCGATGTTAACAGTACAAAGATCAAGTAATTAAAAAAAAATTGATTTAACAAAAATATAGCCGACACCATTGAAATTATTGTGAGAAAATTCATCGCTTTATACATTTGGGTAGATAATATCTGAACTGATAATTGCCTATTTATATTAAAATAATATCTGAAGAAAAGTTTGCACAACATCAAATGCATATAAAGCAGACTTTGCTTATACTGTTAACGCTTTTCGGTTTTCTCGATTTCACAGACTTTTAGCCAATTTGGCTCTACAATCTTTTAGCAATGAGCGTACACATTACAAACTTATGTGGATAAATCGAACTCCACGTACAATTTTCGATATTTTCTGGTCATTGGAATAATCAGGGTCTATTACATTTTAGTTTTCTGTGTTGTGTTTTGTTTTGTTTGTCTTCGTCCTGTGTCTTGTGCACCTAATGTTGCCAGTGTCTCTGGATTGTACATTCTTGGTTACCCCTTCTGTTTTATCTAACGTTTACAACTGACATTTTGTATTTCTAAATTTCTTATCATACTTTAGCCATTGATCATCACCTCTTGCTATTTATCTAACTATTTCCATATTTTTCATGAGATCCCCGACTGCTTCTTTACATTTCTAACAAAATATCGTCATGTATATAGAAAAAAACAGTTATAAATTGGTCTAACGTTTTAATTTTATTATTATTTTTTCCCTGAAATGCAAATTGTGGCTTATTAAACATGTTACGCTCAACCATTAAAATTGATTGTTTTGTCAAATTTCTCCCCATCGGAGAGTAATTGGATGAACTTCATAAACTCATTAGCCCATATGTTTGCTCTCATTTTGGCAGTAACCGTGGAACCTAACGGCAATACAGGTTGAAACGTTTGGTTAAATCGTAAATATTATGCTCTGTAATAGTGGTCATAAAAGGCGTTAAACACCAATCCAAATGAGTGTTTTATGGGAGTTAGTTATCACAAACGTCCGTTATATGTATAATCGGTTGTAATGATATTTTAATCTACCACAATGAATCATTTGAAAAATATATCCATGTTAATAAATCTATTTATTGTAATTAATTCAATTTTTTCCCCAGTGGTCTTTAACTTTTTTGTAAAGTATATAATGTAAACTACATTTTGCCGAAATCAATGTAAGAGTGTATGTTATATCGTGTCAAATTGTTGGGCTCCGGTGAATATTTTGTGAAGAGTCGTATACCAGAACGTTAGANCGAGAAACGTCCTCGAGTTCTAAAAAACATCGTTAATTATTTTATCCCTATTTTGTATTCATAATTAAATATTTTTTGTTGAGATACTGACATTTTTTTAAACACAATTACTATTTTATATCGTTAATCACTTATTAGCAAGGATTTGGTAATGTGACGTCACTAAGTTATAACGTCATATTAGAAAACAGCAATAATACTATGTACGTGCGTCCATGACAACGCTTAGTTACTGGCGATAATTTTCCATCTCACTCTACTACCATGAGATGGAAAATTCTCCGATAGCAAGATCAAAGGAAAATACTGCAAAATAGCGATAATGAACATTATCATCCTTCCCTCCGGCTATATCTACCTGCTGGCTCCATAAACAAAACTTGTATCAAAGTCCGCGTGAGCTGAGCAGGACTTATCAACAATCATCAGGAGTTATCACCAAATTCTCCTAACATTTAAACGATAATTCCTGTGACGATGGCAAAAATAAATAAAATTCATCTACACCATTAGCTAGTCAACATTATTTTTTAAAACATATATCAAATTAAGAACTGTCGCGTTAGAAATATCAACAAACATCGTCCTACAAAAATGTACTTTACACAATTCTTGATAACCTCTCCTCAGACGTCATAATTTTTTACGTCATAAAGGAGGTTGTGACCATCATGTTTTCTAAACCGAAACAGCATTGGTAAGCAAAACCTTTAATGAAAATGGGTGACTTTGATGTTTGTAATAAAAAAAAAAATGAATATCCCCATTAAAGGGAAAATCCAACAATCTTAACATTTATATAAATCTGTAAAAATGAATGGTATATTTTGCAAACTACTTATGAACTACGGTTTTGGGGAAGCGTATTTTGAATATTTTGAAACATGTAATTTTTCCCGCGAAAAATACAAATATAGATGTATCCGTGTTTATGGTTGATTTAAGGATGATAAACATGTCATCTGAATGTGAATATAATTGATACTGAAAAATATCAGCCTGCTCGACAGAATATGAAGTTTGTGACTCATTCGCTTCGCTCACTCGCCAACAAACTTCATATTCTGGCTCGGCAGGCTGATATTTTCGGTGTCAATCAATTCACATCCAGATAACATATACTTACAGGTCAAAATCTGTATCACATGCCGTATCAACCCTCGACCTATATCACCCTTTGGGCCGGTGGCCCTTGGGGTGATATAGGGTTCTCAGGTTGTTATGGCATGTGATACAGATTTTGACATGTAATATTCAGTATTTATTACATAATCAAACATGGTGTGGTGAAAGTAATTAAAGATTTAAAAGGTGCACATGATCAGATTGGTTCACTTAGAGAAGATCACAGTGAACTGGAAAGGGGGGGTGCAGCTATGGAAATTCAATTAAATGAGCTGGAAAATCACAAATTAGAATTGGTTAGGAAAATATAGAATCTAGCCTGAGTGAATTGAGAGAGAAACAAATTCTCCCAGAAAAACATGATCTTGATATTGAAAAAAAAAGAGCTGAGTGCATCCCAATAGCCAATGCACACATGATACCCTCAAAAAGCAGATCAAAAGGGCCCAATCCAATAATCATCAGATTTATACACTATGGAGATAAACAATTTATTATGTCTAGGGGTAATAGGTTGGCAGGAAAAAAGATCCGTATGTTAGATGATCTTCCTCCTGTTATGAAGGATGCTCGAAATGTTCTTGCTAACATGGCATACAAAATTCGAAAAGATGAAAAACTCAAAACATGCATTAGAGTTGACGATACTCATGTTATTTTAGAAACACGACTGAATTCGAGTGATAGGTGGCAGTGCAGAAAAGATTAGCATGTATAACTAATTACATTTAATAAAGATTATTACCATAAAGTTGTAAATATAAACAGTCTTCATTTCTATATGTCTATTTTTACTTATTATCTTTGTAAATATTGCAGGCTTAATACAGTATCTAGAGTATGTATCTTTCTGAGTTTTTTTTTGTTGGTACGTGTATTTATAAACATGTACTTTCAGCCTTTTCACTTTTTCTACTGTTCAATTACTAGTTCAGCTTTAGTGTAGCTTTGTATGTTTATTTGTGTTTATTTTGTTTACTGTCAGTGATCAGGAAAGAGGAAATGATTATGGGCCATTGCGGCCCCATCATCACAACATTCAATGGGCCATTTCAGTGTAGTCTTTGTAAAAACTAAAATATTTTATGGGCCTTTCAATTTGTGTATGGGGCATATACAAATTACAAAACTGTATGTATCAAATGGTCCATGGCCCCTGCCTTTCCCAATCATTGACTGTTCAATATAGCTTCAGCTTTTTTCTTTTTTTCGGTAATTAATTGTTTTCAGCTTGCAAAACTGTATATTTGTATGTTTATTTGTGGTTTTTTTTTTTTTTTACTGTTCAATATAAATTCACCTGTTTTCCTCTTTTTTTCTGTATTTATTTGCCCTCAGCTTGCTATAAAATGCTAGAGTAGCTTTATATGTTTATTTGTGTTTATATTGTTTACTGTTCAATATAGCTTCAGCTTTTTTTCTGTATTTAATATGCTTTCAGCTTGCAAAAACTATTAGAGTAGCTTTGTATGTTTATTTGTGTTTAAATTTTGTTTACTGTTCAATATAGCTTCATCTTTTTTCCCTTTTTTCTGTATTTATTTGCTTACAGTTTGCAAAAAATGCTAGAGTAGCTTTGCATGTTTATTTGTGTTTATTTTGTTTTCTGTTCAATAGAGCTTCAACTTTTTCCCCCCTTTTTTTCTGTATTTATTTGCTTTCAGCTTGCAAAATTGTTGGAGTAGCTGTGTATGTTAATTTTGTTTACTGTTTTTTTTTTCATTATGCACTCAGCTTGCAAAATAATTAAAGTAGCTTTGTATGCTTACTTGTGCTTTTCATTTTTTTATTGTTCAATATAGCTTTAGCTTTTTTGTGTATGCTTTCAGCTTGCAAAAAATTGTTAGAGTAGTTTTGTATGTTTATTTGTGTTTATTATAGTTGGTGTGGGTGTTGATGTGTATTTATATATTTACTATTGCTAGTAATAAATTGATTGGGTAGCTTTGTATGTTAATTTGCATTTATTAAGTTTATACAAATATTTATTATTATTAATATTTTCAAAGCATGATATAATTGCTGAAAAGTTTGAATCCCAAAATCAGTTTTTTACATATCAAAAAATTAGAAAACTTGATACAAATTCGAGTTATCTCCCTTACATCATATTCTTTATTAATTTAACTGGGTGGAAAATCATTTTCTTTTTCTTTTTTTGGTTGGCCTCCATTCATGATTTGTTTCTATTTTATTGTTATTATTGGCAAAATATTTGAATATTATTTATGTTTACACTTAGTAATAAAAGACATGTTTAGTAGGAATGAGGCTGAGACCAGAAATGAACAGGTAAATTTGTTCACATATGTTGTTATTGCAGACAGGAAAGATGTAAGAGACAACTTAAGAATATTTTCGACTCTTGATTTAAAGTTACATAGATTACAAGATTATGAAGTATGAAAAATAATATCTTACAGATTGTCTCTTACAACTGTCAAGGTCTAAACTCTGTTGAAAAACGAAGAGATGTATTCGACTACCTGAAATCCAAAAAGTGTATATTGCTTGCAAGATACATATTTTACTAAAAATGATGAAACTGCTATAAGAAATCAATGGGGAGGAGTGAAATTACCATTTTTATTTTCACTCTCGCTATTTTTCCCACCATTTTTCGAGCCAGAACTATTTTGTTTAGAATATTATATGCAGTGATGTCCTTTGCTTCATTTCATTGACAGATTGTTAGTTTCATTTACGATGCAGGAAAGATTTAAAAAATAAACAAAATGATATCTTATTCTAGTATTTCATTGTGGTACAACAAAAAGCAGGTAAATTTGGCAAACATTGACAGTTTTAATACTTTTCATGGCAGAATTATGCTCTAAAAACATGTGGTCTCGACAGAAAGAATCTTTCCAACAATAAAATTTTAACCACCCCCAAAATATCGTCTGCTATAAATTAACTCCAAAGAACAGTGTTCGTTCTATTGCTTCTTGTGAAATGAATCCAAATTTGTCACAGCTTTCGTCAACCACAAGTACTAGTTCAATGACTTCTGACACTAAGATGTCACCTCTTTTTATGGAGACACTTACATTTAGGGGGAACCTTCAATTTTAACAATCCTCAGTCTAGTCAGAAAAGACAAAGTGATGATTCCGAACTATAAATAGCAAAAATAAAATATCGTTTAGTGGTTCCGATTCTTTTCCTTCCGGTATAACACATTTAACATTTGAACCGTTTGGACCCACATTTAACGATTTACATTTCCTAGCTGTTATGTTGTTAAATTACTTGTTTTCTAATTATATAATCCATCGAATTTGAAATAGCTTTGATTTTGTTAACGGCCAAATATTGGTATGCATCCGACTTCTTTCACAAAACATTCTTCCCACAAAGTTACAAATGAAATGTATATAATAAAAATGAAACATAAATCAAGCATCAATAAATAAAATTGTGTCTTTCAAGGTCGAGTGCATACTATGGTCACAAAGTTTACAAGTAAACAACATGAAAATTACATTCCTAATTGAAATATGTGCACAAGAATTTATTTATTTACAAAATTGAAAGCATTAGACAAACTTTTCAGTCATAAATCCATGTTCAAAGGGCGGCGCCAACGAGTAGCCAAGGACACAGTGGTACATGTATAGTAATGCGCAATAAAGAAATAACACATACAATGCAGATGAAAAAAAATATCAAATTTATTGGCTCAAAACAGTCTGTATAATAAACAGTATAACTAACTTCGATGTCCGATTACCAAAAATATGTCACTCAGGACCGCACAACACTGATAATTCACTCATGCGCTTTGCGTATTCGTGAATTATCAGTTGTGCGGTCATTCGTGACATATATTTGGTAATCGGACATCACAGTTAGTTATACTATAAGTAATAATTTTGAATATAATATATTAAATACAAAAAAGGATGATTGTGGAAATCTATTGGGAGTTGATATAGAGATTGAAGGTAAAAAAAAATAACCCTAATTAATATATACGGCCCAAATAATGATACTCCTTTATTCTACGATAAAGTTAGTGAAACTATTGAATATTTTAATAATCAGTCTCTCATACTGACAGGAGATTATAATTTAGTTCAAAATCAAAGGTTAGATACATATAATTATGTTGGTATTAATAACACAAAAGCAAAAGATAAAGTTTTGGATATGATTGAAATATATAATTTAACAGATCCGTTTAGAGAACTTTATCCTGATCTTAAAAGATATACATGGAGACAGCGTACTCCTTTAAAACATGCAAGACTAGATTTCTTTCTGATATCTCAAAGTTTTAATCACCAAGTTCATGATGTTAAAATAATAAATAGCTATAGGTCTGACCACTGCTCAATAATTGAAACTAAATTATTTTATACTTGATAGGGGATTATGGAAATTTAATAATTCACTTTTATATGAGATGGATTATGCTGAAACTGTTAAAGAATAGTATGCTGCATTAGTTTATGACAGAAGCACTCTCAGTGAGATGGCTAATCTAGGGATTCGTTTTACAATAAGCGATCAACTATTTCTTGAAACATTATTGACCGAAATAAGAGGTAAGACTATTTCATATGCATCCTATCGGAAAATTAAAAAAAAAATAGAAAATTGTTTTATAGAAGATATAATGAAATTAGAAAATGAATTACACACAACAGAAAATTTTGATTTGAAGACCAATCAGTCTTCTAAATACTGTATATAAACTTGCTTCTAGTTGCATCGCTGAACGGATTAAATCAGTTCTACCAATTCTTATAAGTAATGACCAAAAGGGCTTCATTCCAGGGAGATATATTGGCGAAAATACTCGTATTATATATGACATTCTGCATTTCACGGAAGAGCAGGACATACCAGGAATTCTCTTCCTCGTAGATTTTGAGAAAGCTTTTGACTCGATTTCATGGATGTTTATTGAAAGTGTTTTGGATTTTTTTAACTTCGGTTTCTCCATTAAACAATGGGTTAAGACTTTTTATACCAATATACGTCCGCGGTTACTCAAAACTGTTGTCTCTCAGACTTCTTCACCATTCAAAGAGGCTGTAGACAGGGGGATTCCTTATCACCTTATATATTTCTTCTCTGTGCTGAAATACTAGGAATTTCAGTTCGACATAATTAAGATATTAAGGATATTACAATAGATGATACTGAATATGTGATATCCCATTATGCAGATGACACATACATCATTAATACTTGATGGATCCCCAAAGTCTTTGAATGCATTTCTTCGAACATTACAGAAATATGCTGAACTTTCTGGTCTCAAAATTAATATAGACAAAACAAAGGTGGTATGGATAGGGAAGAAAAGATATAGTTCAGATACCATGTGTGTCAAGTGGGGATTGGAATGGGGGTTTACATTTCTCTGTCAATATTGATGAAGTTGATAAACTTAAATATACCCCTAAACTGAAAGCTGATCATGGCGTTATTACGGGTGCGTACCATTGCTCCGACAGCCCGTTATTCCCACAGCCCATTATTCCGACGACCCATTATTCCAACAGCCCATTACTCCGACGGCCCATTTTCCCGACAATATGAAATAGAACGCAATCCACAAATCCATGGCTTAACTTCGAAAACTTTTTCTGAAAAATGGCTTGAGGAATTAAAACCAAGCGTGACATATATCTTCCAGTACATGAATGTCCTTTACTGCATTGGTGGTAAACAGATATTCAAAATGGTCACTCGGCAGTACTGGAGGTAAAGGTTTACATTTATGGTAAATAATAATTTACTATTAAAAACCTCTGAACTGAAATTGGCTACTTCGTTTGTTGCATGATCGAGAACACAAATGTGATTTTTAGGCCAAATAGATTTTATTTTCAGACACGAATTTCCTCCCTTCCTACATTTTTACCTTCGAATTATAATTCATTTTCCATTTTCGTTTAATTTATTTCAAAATTTCAAAATAATATTAAAATTTTATGCAATTTAGGCATGGACCATTTTATATTTTTTGGATGGGAGAAGGCTAGGGAGCGGGGGCTGGGATTTTCGTCCGGACAAATTTTTTTTTTCCGGTAAAAATCAGGGCAAGAAATTATAAAAAAAAATCACCCCTCCCTCCAATAATTTTTGTGTCGTCTCGCGTAACGGTGGCAGTGTAAACTTTTCATGATTAAATCCAAAATGTAGAAGTGTTAGACCATCCGAAATTGGTACTGAGATTTCTTATGTCGTCATGATGTAAGGAATCTGCTAGCACCATGACATTTGACTTTGACCCCATATTTACCCTTTAGTTTAATACAGAAACAATCCCCCCAGTGAGTATAAAGATTAAAGTCAGTCTTCCTATAGGTATGGAAGAAAAACAACAGGTTTTAAGATAATTATACTACTTTTGACCATTTCTGACGGAATAATGGGTTGTCGGAGAAATGGGCTGTCGGAGCAATGGGTTGTCGGAATAATGGGCCGTCGGAGCAATGGGCTGTCGGAATAATGACATGACCCCGTTATTGCAGCAATAAGTATTTACATTAAAAAATCAAATATACCTATTAATGGCTTAGAAAAACTAAATGGACCACTAATTCCAAACATCATTAATGTTTTTATGAAATCTCAAAAAGAATCAAAAGACATGTACCATATTTTAAATTAAAATTCAATAAAATTAAAATGTGAAGAAAAATGGACAGAAGCTGTAAATTCAATTTTAAATTTGAAAAAAATGTATCATTTGCCTTTCATTACAACAAAAAGTTCAAAACTACATTGGTTTCAATATAGAATTATTCACAGAAACAAATAGTTTATTGTATAAAATAAATCAAAAACCAAATGATAAATGTAGTTTCTGTTTAGAAGAAGTAGAAACAATTGAACATATATAAACTATATGAGAAATTTAATAATTCTGCTTACTATGTTTTATATATACAGAACAAAATTAAATACTCAGCAGGTTCATTTAAAAGCATTACAAAACTATTTAAAAGAAAACCTTTTATTGAAAAAAACATATATTATAAAAATAAATCATATGAAAAGGCAAACACCTGTTGGAGTCCCTGGGCATCAATTTTATAACAACATTATATATCTGTACAACTACTTTCAAGTTTTCCCTCTCCATATTACCATGGCTATAATGAATGATACTTATATTTGTCCTGTTTGTTTTCTTGTCACTCCATAAGCATAAGAATGAAGGTTTATAGTAAACTAATAGTACAAGAATTTATCCTCTTTCTATATACATTTGTATTTACATAATTTGATGTAAACATAAGATGAGTATTTAATTGTAAAATATGCTGTTATTGCCAATAAAAGAAATTCATTACAAAACAAGTAAAGTCTAGAAGTCAATAAATAATGGTATTCACCTGCTGGAAGTAATATTCACCGGATGACGTCATAAGCATTATATAGTATATGTAATAAAACAATTACAGGATTTTGTATCAGTGAATATGAGTTTGTATTGACCTGCAAAACCAATATTGACCTCAGCCTTCGGCTTCAGTCGATATTATTTCACAGGTCAATAAAAACTCATATTCACATCTACAAAAGTCTGTAATTTTATAATATTTCTAAATCTTCTTCGCTTTGGGTTGGTGAAACGAAAGTTAAACCACACAAATAGATATTCGGTCATAGACTGAGCATCATTGACAATGTTAATGACATTGTTTTTCAGCAGTTTAATTAATCAGATGATCATTCGATCCTTTCAATGCGAGTTTGTATCATCAAAAATATATACCATATTCCTAGCAACAACTCTCCATAAACAAAAAGAAGATTACTGGATACTATAATTAGGATCTGCAACACCCTATGGTTGTAACGACAAAATTGATGATATGGGGGTTCTATCTAGCCCTGCTTGTAGATTAGTTAATGTGATGTATATTTTCTACTCCACTCACCGGCGTGAACGAAGCCATGGTCATCACCATTATACAATATCTAACTTATGTTCCATTATAATTCATTAAATGACGTTCCACCATTTATACAAAAGCCTTTGGGTATGCATCACATTCGCACAAATTAAAAACTTATGGGATCAATAAGCACTCAAGAATCATCTATCTGCAATGAAGCATCTCTCCTATCTTCATTACAACTATGTTGTTGTCCTTGCAGACAAGACCCGAACACTATCTCTGTCACTAATGACCACAAATACATAATGTATGTTCCCTGTGTCGTTATTACAACCCAGACCCCCATTGATGGCTTAGCACAGGGTTTACGACAAGTGTAACATGACTTGTGGCACTGGTGGAGCAGCTTAGATCAATTATTAGTTTTCTGTGTACCATTTTGTAGATCATTTGTTTTTGTCTTTTTTCCTTTTTCTATTGACAATAGTGTTGTCTGCCCTTCGATGTTTGGCTTTTTATTACACCTGTGATATCTTAGAACTTTTCCCACTAAACATTTGATTTTTTTATATTTTTTGTTGATTTTTTTCAGTCGATGTCCACCACAGCAGTATAATGATTATTAGACTGTGTATATAGTGAACAAATAATGAAGTGCATTACAAATGTAGATGGATTTCTTAAATGAGACAATATTTACAAGATCTACAGTTACATCATAGCCTTCAAAGTCAAGATTTTACAAAAAAAACTTTGAACATGGCAACATCTAGTCCAGGAATCACTGAGGAAGAAAATAATAATATCAGGATTTTCTACCTCTTATACAGAGTGTCTCCATCTGTTGTCAGAGAAATATTTGACAGACAATTCCCCCTTGGTGTATTGAAAACTGAACTGAACACGAACAAGTCTAAAGTAATTTTGCCATTATTCAATAAGCGAGTTATCCACCAAAAACAATTGGATTTATTATATCCTGTAACAGGTAAATTGCTATAATTAATCAAGTTTACAATAAGTGTTAGGTGGACCATATAATGAATAATTACTGTCTCCAGAATCACTAAATGAGTACTTAATGTCTCCAGAATAACACAATGAATACTTAATGCCTCCAGAATCACACAATGAGTACTTAATGTCTCCAGAATATCACAATGCATACCTAATGCCTCCAGAATCACACAATGAGTACTTAATGTCTCCAGAATAACACAATGATTACTTAATGTCTCAGAATCATACAGTACACGAATACTTAATACCTCCAGAATAACACAATGAATACTTAATGTCTACATGATAACACAATGAATACTTAATGCCTCTAGAATCACACAATGAATACTTAATGCCTCCAGAATAGCACAATGCATACTTAATGCCTCCAGAATCACACAATGAATACTTAATGTCTTCAGAATCATTCATCATCACAGGGAATATATTTTATCGGTTTGTCCTCCTAGGTAGTAAAATATATCTGTTTGTCCTTCCTGGTAATAAAATATATCTGTCCTGCCTTTCAGGTAATACGTCATCGACTACATTTGATCTGACTTTAATGATAGTTCTTATTAGAAACTTGACTCCTATAAGGATTTCAGACATAGTTCCACATTCATCAGATGTAACTGAAGGAGCAGATTTGTCTAGGCTGAAATATTACAGAAATCAAGTAGCACACAATGATTCTGGAACTCTAACAGATACACAATTCCAGAAATGGTGGAATGATATTACCCAGGTAATCTTAGAATTGTGGCTGGAATGATATAACACAGGTGACCTTAGAATTGTTGCTTGAATTTGTTGAAAGACATGACACCGGTAATCTTAGAATGTTGGTGGAATGATATAGTACAGATAATATACGCATTGTGGCTGGAATTATATGAAACCGGTAATCTTATAATTGTGGCTAGAGTGATATAACACAGGTAATATTAGAATTATGGCTAGAATGATATACCACAGGTAATCTTAGAATTGTGGCTAGAATGATATAGCACAGGTAATCTTAGAATTGTGGCTAGAATGATATAACACAGGTAATCTTAGAATTATGGCTGGAATGATATAACCAAGGTAGTCTTAGAATTGTGGGTGCAAAGATATAAAACCGGTAATCTCACAATTGTGGCTAGAATCAAATAACACAGGTAATCTTAGAATTGTGGCTGGAATTATATAACACAGGTAATCTTAGAATTGTGGCTAAATTGATATAGCACCGGTAATCTTGAAATTATGGCAGGAATGATAACACCAAGGTAATCTTAGAATTGTGGGTGGAAAGATATAATACATGTAATCTTAGAATTGTGGGTGGAATGATATAACACAGGTGATCTTCTAATTGTGGCGTGAATGATATAGCACCGGAAATCTTAGAATTGTGGCTGGAATGATATAACCAAGGTAATCTTAGAATTGTGGGTAGAAAGTTATAGTACATATAATCTTGAATTGTGGCTGGAATGTTATAACAAAGGTGATCTTAGAATTGTGGCAGGAATGACATAGCACAGGTGATCTTAGAATTGTTAGTGGAATGATACAACACCGGTAATCTTATAATTGTTAGTGGAATGATATAACACAGGAAATCGTAGAATTGAGACTGGAATGATATAACACATGTGATCTTAGAATTGTGGATGGAATGATGTTACAGAGGTATTCTTAGACTTGTGGCAGGAATGATATAAAACAGGTAATCATAGAATTATGGCTGGGATGACATAGCACAGGTAATCTTAGAATTGTGGCTGAGATTATATAACACAGGTAATCGTAGAATTGTGGATGGAATGACATAACCAAGGTATTCTTATAATTGTTAGTGGAAAGATATTACACAGGTAATCTTAGAATTGTGGCTGGAATGATATAATACAGGTAATCTTATAATTTTGGCTGGAATGATATTACACAGGTAATCTTACAATTGTGGCTGGAGTGATATTATACAGGTAATCTTAGAATTGTGGCTGGAATGATATTACACAGGTAATCTTACAATTGTGGCTGGGATGATATAATACAGGTAATCTTAGAATTGTGGCTGGAATGATATTGCAAAGGTGATCTTAGAATTGTGGCAGGAATGACATAGCACAGGAGATCTTATAAATGTTAGTGGAATGATACAACACCGGTAATCTTATAATTGTTAGTGGAATGATATAACACATGAAATCGTAGAATTGAGGCTGGAATGATATAGCACAGGTGATCTTAGAATTGTGGATGGAATGATGTTACAGAGATATTCTTAGACATGTGGCAGGAATAATATAAAACAGGTAATCATAGAATTGTGGCTGGAATGACATAGCTCAGGTAATCTTAGAATTGTGGCTGAGATGATATAACACATGTAATCGTAGAATTGTGGCTGGAATGATATTACACAGGTTATCTTAGAATTGTGGATGGAATGACATAATAAAGGTATTCTTATAATTGTTAGTGGAAAGATATTACACAGGTAATCTTAGAATTGTGGCTGGAATGATATAATACAGGTAATCTTAGAATTGTGGCTGGAATGTTATTTCACAGGTAATCTTACAATTGTGGCTGGAATGATATTATACAGGTAATATTAGAATTGTGGCTGGAATGATATTAGACAGGTAATCTTAGAATTTTGGCTGGAATGATATTACACAGGTAATCTTACAATTGTGGCTGGAGTGATATTATACAGGTAATCTTACAATTGTGGCTGGAATGATATTGCAAAGGTGATGTTAGAATTGTGGCAGGAATGACATAGCACAGGAGATCTTATAATTGTTAGTGGAATGATATAACACATGAAATCGTAGAATTGAGGCTGGAATGATAT
>MJUT01048070.1:157894-170665 GCA_002080005.1 Gigantidas platifrons | reverse complement strand
CCATTGGTATGCCGACGACCTGCTGAAACAGTGCCCCTCCAAAGGAGACAAATATGTTATCGATGAGGAACTCCAGCATACTGAGCACTTGTTCCTCGGAGTAGCGTGTTTTACCTTTCTGAATTTTGTTTGAAAAATATGTGGATTTGTGGCCTAATAAAACAAATTTTCAGCAATCGTTTCTATGACTGAAAGCTTTGTGAATGGTTTCTTTTAAGCGGGTATTTAATTTGCCATGTGGTAGGGTGGTATACAGAGTTGAAAAATCAAAAGTTTTGATGGAGTATACCTGAGAGAAAGATCTTGATTGAAGGTTATCCAAAAGATCTTTAGAGTTTTTCAAAATCCACATGTGATTTATGCCCCTCTTTTACTGCAGACAGAATCTTTGTCAGGTAAATAGACAATTCTATCGTCGAACAAGATTTTACGGTCAATGTTGTTAGTGGAGCTATAGGAGACAATAGGAACAGATTGATTTTTGAAATGTGGTGACATTTCTTTTACGACCTCTTTTCTATTAAGAATGTTGCTGATGTTAATAGCATCGATTCCTTTGTTAGCAAACGAAATGTGGAGGAATTTTCTGTTGTTATCATGAAGAGGTTTAGATCGAACTGGTTTGAAAAGACGAAAAGACGCCACGTCACATATAATACTAGACAATCTGTACTTAGGAGAAAAAGGATCTACGCCTGATTTGTCAAGTCTAAAATCCCTAAGATCTTTGAGGTAGTTTACAGGTAGTGAAAATAAGATTGTACTAATGTGATGAATTCCAAAAGGTTTCTATATATTAGAATGTAAATCATTAAAAGTATGTTGTAACGGTCTTGGTTTAGAGAACTTTTTAACATTCGGATGTTGAATTCTTTTATTACCATGGCTACGTTTAGCTCTTGGATCAGTATTAAAAAGGTTCATCATGTTGATTTCTCTGCATCCAGGACTTGACAAATTTCCCACTCCTTTGATATTATCATTGCAACCGTAAGGCATTGCAGTACCTAACCCCTTAATCAAATGTTTTAAAGCTGTTGTAAACATACTGAAATCTACAACTTAAAGTCTCCAGCAATTAGTCCTAATCTTGAACTTCTACTTCGTGATATAAAAGTTAATACATGTATAACATTAGTTCTACAACTGGTAGTCGATGGTATTGACCATCGTTTAAATAATAGGTGGTACCAAGGTTCATCAGAAGACAAAATAGAGAAACAATAGTAAACATTGAACCAATATCTCTTTGCCAATACCACTATAATTTGTTTTGAAATATACAGCAGGATGATCACTATTTAATGTATATTAAAATTAAATTAAGCTATAAACCACCTGCTAGGTGTGTACATTAATGTTTAATATTTCCTCTCTGTTGCATTATATGACTTACATTAAGAAAAGCCAGTTGTATATTATGGTATTTGTATAATTAAATCCAACATTAGTTCCATCTATTTGAAAAATTTCACATTTATATCTATTCAGAATAACATTGTTCTTTATAATTTAAAATTTGATATTGTATAAACTTCGAGACCAGTTTGATTATTGTAAAGAGATATACCAGGGAAACGAATTAATATAAGTTTTTATAAACTTGTTTTCGAATCCCTTCAATTATTTGTATTGTATCATATTGAAATTTATCTTATTGTACTATATTTATTAATTAATAAAATATGTTTAAACTAACATTAGTTTATGTATAATTTAAAAAATAATAATTAAGAAGGGGTATCTCAATATTATTTTTTGACTTAGTTGATATTCAAACATTTCAATATGCATTATGCTTCTTTGATTAAACGAATAAAATATCTAAATAGCTGCCCTTCAGTTTACATTTTATTATTAAGTCCGTTTCATTTTATTTTGACTATCCCATAATTTAAAAATGTTAACCAAATTGATAAAAATAAAACATGGATTTTCCATATTATATCATTTTGACGAGAACATGTATTGAAACGATTACAGTTGCACAAAGCAAAGAGTAAAAACATATTAATATCACAAAATAATGTGCAGTTTGTGTACCAGGATCAGTGCTAATTTAAATCGTCTTCGGAAAGGACCAATCTCATTTTGTGAAGAAAAGAAACCACTCTGATTCTACCAAAAACTTCTCTGAAATTAAGATCATCACAATGCTCGAGCTTTAGATTGACAACATATTTGTTGTGTGGTGGACGTGTATTTCAACAGAGAGTCGTCATTCCTATGGATACCAAGTGTGCTCTCCTTTTCGCCGACGTGTTCCTCTATTCGTACGAAGAAGATTTCATACATCTCAAGACATACGAAAAGAAGCCAGCCCGATCCTTCAATTTCACATTACGCTATTGATATGATGTCCTTCGAACTAAGGATGATTTTGTTGATCGCATATATTCAATTGTGCTTGAAATAAAGGATACCATAAATACAGAAAGTTATGTTTCATACTTTGACCTACACCTCGAAATTGACAGTGAGTGTCGGTTTAAAACGAAACTCTACCACAAAAGAGACGATTTCAATTTTACCATTGCGAACTTTCCATTTATGTGTAGTAGCATTCCAGCAGCACCTGCATATGGTGTACATTTTTCTAAATCTTTTTCAGTTGATCCGATATTCCAGAGCTTGTGGTTTATATCATGATTTCCTTGACATGAGAATGCTGCTTAACAAGGAAGCTACTAGATATTTTCCGTTTGTCGTAATCACAATCCGGTTCTTTCCTCATTCATGACTTGTCAACAACAACACAGTTGCCACACGTGGAGCAGCGACTCCGTACCTTTCCGGAGCACCAGAGTTCACCCCGGTTTTTAGAGAGGTTCGTGTTGCTCGATCTTTAGTTTTCTGTGTAATGCTTTGAATATCTTTGTTTGTCCTTTTTATTTTGGTTTGTTTATTTGTTTGTTTGATGGTGTTTAACGCCACTTTCAACAATATCTCAGTTATATCATGGCGGTGAGTTTTATTGGTGGAGGAAACCGGAGAAAACCACCGACCTGTAGCAAGTCACTGACAAACTTTATCGCATAATGTTCTACACCTCGTCCTGATCGAGATACGAACCCACGACATCAGTGGTGATAGTTTAAACATATTTTATTAGAAGAACTGACATAGAATACATGTAACATACAGAGCAAAATCACATAAGGATTCAGAAACAAGCTTAGAGCTTTTTGAAATCTGTCTCCTGAAATCAGTGGTAATAGACACTGATTGCATAGATAGTTGTAAATCCAACTTCCATACGATCACGGCCACGACGGTCCCTCTTTTTGCATTGTATTTCTTCAATTTACGGTTTGTACTTCTTTGGTATCTTTAAACTTTTCTTATTGACATTTCTAGAATATTGAATTATGCAGTATATTTCATTATTTGTGTATTCATAGTCTATTTAGGTAAAGCTTCAAATTTAGTTAGTCTTGCTCATTCGTGGCACTGAAGTTTTGAATTTACGTTGTTCACAGTGCTTTCGAAAATAATGCAACATTAATTTAGTCACAGAATGGTCTCGCTTCCGAAAAGGCGACTTACGTTCATTTGTATGACATCTTTCCGTTCATGTATTGATCATGGCATTGTGCATTTTGTCTACTCCATATTAACACTGATTGTATATAAATATTATTATAATTCAAAGATTCAGACTTTAACCTTGATCTATGGAAATATGGACTAACGTAGATGTTGAAATCGTCTTTAATACAAAACATAACTATATGTACAAAACAGAAATATGAATTATAGAACTAATAAAAGTCTTCTGAATCACAATAATACTGGGGGTACGACCGTTTAAATTTTTAGAGGGGTGGGGCTATGTTCTCTTTTCTTTCTTCTTTTTTTAAAGCCATCTGTCTCGTAATATTATATAAAAAAAAATTACCCGAGAGCTTCAAAAAAATAAGAAAACCAGGAATTTGTTAAAGTAAAATTATGTTTAAATTTGAAAACAAAAATCAATGATTTTTCATGTCAAAACAAATCTGAATTATGATTCATGTTCACGGGGAAAAAATCCCAGGCCCTGTATACTAGTATTAAAAAAAACTGAAGTTGTAATATTTACAATCACAAATAATTAAACAAACAAGTCTCCAACCTTACACATTAAAGCAAACAAACTAGTATATGAAATACCGTTTTACATCTATCTACTCCGAAAAACATGAAATACATGGAGAGCCGTAGCTAGGTCCACATGTCGAACCGAAAAGTTTCTTGCCACAGTATATTTCACCACTCCAACCTTGAAATTTTCCCTTTGCTAAAATCCTTAACATTTTTCCTTTCGTTTTCTCAATAAGTGTGCGACAAGCAGGACAATTCGCGCCATTGCTTGGACCACATCGCCCATCGGTTCTAGATTTTCTAGGTCTATTATGATCTTCCATAACTCTACGCCCGCAGTAAAACATTTTGGTTTCAGAACTTAACATTGGTACGAAAGATTTCGTTATGCATGGCGGAAACAACAAATTCAGACCGACTTTGTCAAGTTCACTTAGCCTACACAACTGTCCATATCCCCCAATTTCTAAGCTCCATGTCTTCCTACCTAACGTGTGAGTCATTAATTTGTTGGAACCATTTAATAAAATGCTATATGGGTCATATCTTTGAATGATGCTTCTCTCATTTTCATACGAAAACGGAAGTGAAGCCAGTGTAGTATACAATCTCAACATCTCCCGATGAAATCCTATTGCACTTAACAATTCAAGAGTAGCAACACCTTGTAGTTCCATATCGGTAAGTCTGCATTCATGACCAAACTCAATAATTGCCTTATAACGGCCAGATATTTTTTCCCAAGAAATGCAAACTAAATTGGGACGTTCCTTGTTATCACTGAGTATTACATCAGCTTCTTGACGATCTTCGGTGATCTGAAAAAACAACCCAGGTGCTGATGTGGCTACCTCTTCTAGGGAGAGCAAAACAAATGGTTTCCATTTTCCACTTATTTCCATAAACACTCTTATTATCTTCTGAACAAAAGATTTACATAAAGTATTCATCATCTGCATTTTATAAAACATAATTAATACCATTTCATCATCCTTAACGCATAATCTTTCAACCTTATCCTTTAACATACTGATTTCATTTCGAAAAGTGGTACCATGACTAAGTGTGGCCTCAAACACCTCACCTGAAAGGACATCGTCTGTTGAGATGGAACTATGATCCTTTCTGCAAAGAAAAAAAAACAACTTGAAAACATTTGAATAAATCACTCTATAAATCTTGGAATTTACTAAATGTTTTCATCGCATAATTTTATAGAATTTACTTTGAAGGAATTTGAATTTATATCGTTGAAATATATTGGGACATGTCACATGGACAGCTTTAGGTTTCAACAATACAGAATTTATCCATAATACCCTTTAAAGTCAAATAATGACGACAAATTTCAGAAACATTTAAAAATATATTAATATCAGAAAAAAATGAAATACTCCGCGAATTACAGTGAGTGATTGTTGTTTGACGCCAAATGAGAACATTTGTAGTGGTATATGGTGAGAATAATTGGATGAGGTTATGATGTCCATTTTGTAGTAGACCAACACGCTTAGTTGAATTTCTAAGGGAGATAATAACAAGACTTATCTTTCTTTTAACAGTTTAGGCAAGAGTTATCTTTCTTTTAACCAGAGCAGAAGATTTTTTAGAAATCAATCAATCAGTAACAAGAATTGCCTGTGGCGGCCATGTTTGTAAACCGATCGTGACAAAATGAGCATTAGTTATAGAGGACCTTTCATAGATACTTCCTACCAAGTTTAGGTTCATTTTGCCAAGCGGTTTCAGAGGAAAAGTTTTTAAAAATCGGCCAATCAGAAACGAGAATTACCTGTGGCGGCCATGTTTGTTAATGGATCGGCACGAAATGAGCATTCTTTATAGAGAGCCTGTCATAGATATTTAATACCGAGTTTTGATTCATTTAGCCATGCGGTTTCAGAGAAGAAGATTTTTTAAAATCGGCCAATCAGAAACAAGAATTGCCTGTGGCGGCCGTGTTTGGTAATAGATCATAACAAAATGTGCACTCTTTAGAGAGGACATTTAATAGATGCTTCCTACCATGTTTCAGTTCGTTTGGCTGAGGGTTTTCAAAGGAGAAGATTAAAATGTGAAAGGTAAACGGATGACAGATGACGGACACCAAGTGATGGCAAAAGCTCATATTACCTTTGGCAAGGTTTCCTAAAAAGAATATTAAAATGTGAATACCATCTTGTAATGTATAGAATAAACATGTTACACTTTATCAACATTAGTTCATTTCTAAGGGAGATAATGGCAAGAGCTATCTGTCTTTTAACAGTTTAGGCAAGATTTATCTTTCTTTTAACAGAGGAGATTTTTTTAGAAATCAACGAATCAGAAACAAGAATTGCCTGTGGCGGCCATGTTTGTTAATGGATATAGACAAAATTAGCAATCTTTTTAGAGAACCTTCCATAGATGTTTAATACCAAGTTTCGGTTCATTTGGCCATGCGGTTTCAGAGAAGATTTTTAAAAATCGGCCAATCAGAAACAAGAATTGCCTGTTGCGGCCATGTTAGGTAATTGATCATAACAAAATATGCACTCTTTAGAGAGGACCTTTCATAGATGCTTTCTACCAAGTTTCAGTTCATTTGGCTGAGGGTTTTCAGAGGAGAAGATTAAAATGTGAAAAGTAAATGGATGACAGCCGATAGATGACGGACACCAAGTGATGGCAAAAGCTCATATTGCCTTTGGCAAGGTTTGCTAAAAGGAATATTAAAATGTGAATACCTACGTGTAATGTATAGAATAACATGTTACACTATATCAGCATTAGTTAATTTCTAAGGGAGATAATGGCAAGATTTATCTTTCTTTTAACAGCTTAGGCAAGAGTTATCTTTCTTTTAACAGAGGAGAAGATTTTTTAGAAATCAACCAACCAGAAACAAGAATTGCCTGTGGCGACCATGTTTGTTAATGGATCGGGACAAAATGGACATTCTTTATAGAGAACCTTCCATAGATGATTAATACCAAGTTTCCGTTTATTTGGCCATGCGGTTTCAGAGGAGAAGATTTTTTAGAAATCAACCAATCAGAAACAAGAATTGCCTGTGTTTGTTAATGGATCGGGACGAAATGAGCAAACTTTATAGAGGACATTCCATGTGCTTCCCACCAAGTTTCAGTTCATTTGGCCATGCAGTTTCAGAGAAGATTTTTAAAATCGTCCCAATCAGAAACCAGAATTGCCTGTGGCAGCCATGTTTGTTAATGGATCGGGACAAAATGTGTAAATTTTATAGAGGACCTTCCATAGATGCTTCCTACCAAGTTTCAGTTCATTTGGCTGAGGGTTTTCAGAGGAGAAGATTAAAATGTGAAAAGTTAACGGACGACGGACGCCAAGTGATGGCAAAAGCACACATTGCCTTTGGCAAGGTTAGCTAAAAATATCACCACGTGTAACACGAGACGTGTGGCTGACAATGACAAAAACGTCACCAGCTATGACAGTCAGAGAAGTGATGCTGACAATGACAAAAAGGTCACCAGATATAAGGCAGACAGAGAGGTGATGTTGACAATGACAAAAAGGTCACCAGTTATAACACAGTCAAAGAAGTGATGCTGACAATGACGTAAAGGTCACCAGTTAAGACACAGTTAGAGAAGTGATGCTGACAATGACAAAAAGGTCAACAGTTATAACACAGCCATAGAAGTGATGCTGCCAATGAAAAAAATCACCAGTAGTACTGTAAGGCAGACAGAGAAGTGATGCTGGCAATGACAAAAAGGTCACCAGTTACAACACAGTCAGAGAAGTGAAGTTGACAATGAAAAAAAGGTCACCAGTTATAATGCAGACAGATAAGTCATGCTGACAATAACAAAAAGGTCACCAGTTATTAGGCAAACAGAGGTGATGCTGACAATGACAAAAAGGTCAACAGTTATAACACAACCATAGAAGTGATGCTGCCAAAGAAAAAAGTCACCAGTAGTACTGTACGGCAGACAGAGAAGTGATGCTGGAAATGACAAAGAGGTCACCAGTTATAGCACAGTCAGAGAAGTGCTGACAATGACAAAAAGCTCACCAGTTATAAGGCAGACAGAGAAGTGATGCTGACAATGACAAAAAGGTCACCAGTTATAACAGTCAGAGAAGTGATACTGACAATGACAAAAATATCATCAGTTATAAGTCAGAGAAGTGATGCTGACAATGACAAAAAGGTCACCAGTCATAAGGCAGACAGAGAAGTGATGCTGACAATGACAAAAAGGTCACCAGTTATAACACAGTCAGAGAAGTGATGCTGATAATGACAAAAGGTCACCAGTTAAATCAGTCAGAGAAGGGCTGACAATGAAAAAAAGTCACCAGTTATAAGGTTATAAGGCAGTCAGAGAAGTGATGCTGACAATGACAAAAAAAAGTCACCAGTTATAACAGTCAGAGGAGTGCTGACAAAGACAAAAAAAAGTCACCAGTTATAAGGCAGACAGAAAAGTGATGCTGATAATGACAAAAATGTCATCAGTTATAACACAGAGAAGTGATGCTGACAATGACAAAAAGGTCACCAGTGATAAGGCCTACAGAGAAGTGATGCTGACAATGACAAAAAGGTCGCCAGTTATAAGGAAGACAGAGAAGTAATGCTGACATGACAAAAAGGTCACCAGTTATAAGGCAGACAGAGAAGTGATGCTGACCATGACAAAAAGGTCACCAGTTATAACAGTCAGAGACGTGATGCTGACAATGACAAAAGGTCACCACTTTAAGACAATCAGAGAAGTGCTGACAATGACAAAAAGGTCACCAGTTATAACACAGTCAGAGAAGAGATGCTGACAATGACAAAAAGGTCACCAGTTATAACACAGTCACAGAAGTGATCTGACAATGACAAAAAGGTCACCAGTTATAACACAGTCAGAGAGAGAAGAGATGCTGACAATGACAAAAAGGTCACCAGTTATAATGCAGACAGGGAAGTGATGCTGACAATGACAAAAATGTCACCAGCTATAACACAATCAAAGAAGTGATGCTGACAATGACAAAAATGTCACCAGTTATAACACAGTCAGAGAGAGAAGAGATGCTGACAATGACAAGAAGGTCACCAGTGATAAGACAGACAGAGAAGTGATGCTGACAATGACAAAGAGGTCATCAGTTATAACACAGTCAGAGAAGAGATGCTGACAATGACAAAAAGGTCACCAGTTTTAAGGCAGAAAGAGAAGTGATACTGACAATATCAAAGAGGTCATCAGTTATAAGAGTCAGAGAAGTGATGCTGACACTAACAAAAAGGTCACCCGTTATAAGGCAGACAGAGAAGTGATGCTGACAATGACAAAAAGGTAAACAGTTATAACACAGTCAGAGAAGAGATGCTGACAATGACAAAAAGGTCACCAGCTATAAGGCAGACAGAGAAGTGAGGCTGACAATGACAAAAAGGTCACCAGTTATAATGCAGTCAGAGAAGTGATGCTGACAATGACAAAAAGGTCACCAGTTATAAGTCAGAGAAGTGATGTTGACAATGACAAAAAGGTCAACAGTTATAACACAGTCAGAGAAGTGCTGACAATGACAAAAAGGTCACCAGTTATAATGCAGACAGAGAAGTGATGCTGACAATGACAAAAAGGTCACCAGTTATAACACAGTCAGAGAAGAGATGCTGACAATGACAAAAAGGTCACCAGTTATAACAGTCTGAAGGATGAGATATGAATGGGGAGGTATTCTGTCACATGTGTATAATCAGGATGCTTAGACTTGGAAGACGGTCATGTTTATATCGTTCATTCCGTGTTTGTAAGTGGTATGTTGATATTGATATATTGAATAATACAAATATGCCTATTGACTGTTGTAAATATCAGTTTTAAAATTAGCTTGTTGTTTCTGGTTATTGGTTTAACCAGTACATGTGTAGCTATGATTGGGACTCTTCATGTTTTCACTAAGACAACTGAAACTATATATAACACCAGTTACATTAGTAAAAAATATTCGGCCTATGAAATAATATAGATGAGATGACATAAATAATTATGATATTGCCGGAAGGAAATATCACGATGGCAGAATTAACTATGTGATTGCTTAAATTGAAATATTACATAATTAATAAAACGCCATTATGAAATGATTACTTACTCAAATTCCAATTCACCAAGAAGATTCTTAACTGCTTCCTCTGTGACTTCCGGTTTGTTATATCTAATTGATGGAGGTACCATAGCAGCAGGAATTCTCATCTTCCGAATGGATCCTTCCAGCTCCGTTATTTCCTGCAACAATCCAAGATCATCTGGCTTTGTACCGATTTCAACTTCTTTCCCTCTCAAAGAATCTCGAAATTTCTTAACATCGTTTGCTTCTGTCATCGAACGCGTAAGACTTATTTTTTCCTGGTATGAGTTATCTTGAACTTTTTGAATCATGGTATGAATGGTATTATCAACTAATGACTTCAATATATCACCACGTTGTTTGATATCTGCTACTGCTGAATTAACTTCGCCGTCTAATTTCTTTTCGTAATTTCTTATTTTATCTTCTATACCATCCAATTGTTGAAAACATTCATCATCTAAAGTCGAACGAACGAACATCTGGAATATTTTCTTCCTTTTGGCAACCGTTTCAGTGATATCCACCATTTCATGCCCTTTGTGTGTTTTCACAATACATATTCTGCAAACCGGAAGTTCGCATGACTCGCAAATGAATACGTAAACCTCGTTGTGCTGTTGACAAAATATGGAAGAATCCAATGACGCATTAGTAGAATTCTTAAATCTGTGATATTTGCAGACGGTCATTCGTAAATGTGAGGTCTTGCAATTGGCACAGAAATGTTGGCTACAATCCAAGCAATATTCGCTTCCTCGAGCACTCATGCATATTTCACAGTTCTGGGTTGCACTTTGTGCCATACTTACTTGAATGACTCTGAAATGAATGGAAATGAAAATAATATTAATTTATTAGAAATCATCACTTTTATATCTCTTATTAATATTGTTTCCTGGTATTGTTTCTATAAAAAAAATATACAAGGATCTCGCTAAAAGAAGTAATGGGTAATGATTGATTGATTGATTGATTGATTGATTGATTGATTGATTGATTGATTGATTGATTGATTGATTGATTGATTGATTGAGTAATGATTAACGTCCAGCGGCAATTACTATATATAATAGGAAGTTTAATCATATAAAAATACTAACAAACGTAAAGGAGTAATGGGACATCCGGGCAACTATTGTTTCTGCCATTAGAGAGCTAGTAATAACTACTGTCAGGAAAAGATAACTCGATTCAAGAACGATAACTACATGCTATCGGAAATCGGGAATAGGTATGGAAGAATAAAAACTGTAGATATCAAATTTAATGCTCACGGCGCGTTTCTGGAATAATCTTCATCAGGTACGCTCAAAATTGAACAGTTGAAAAGTCAAATAATTTAAAGTTTTTGGAGCAATAAAACTAAAGGGTCTAAACAGGAAACCAGAATCGGCTAAGGTGACTGGTCGCCTAATGCCCGAGGGAGGAGAACCTTAGTTTGATTAATAATTATAGACTTTTATATCGGCTATAATGCGCCTACTCAATATTGAAATCATCGGCACTTGTTTCATTCAAAAAATATATGCCCCCTCCTCTTCCTTACTGTATCCGATTCAATTACTTAAAAATAAAACAAGCTACCTTCGCTGCATATTCTTGTCCAATTCGTCTGAGGAGAGCCCGGTATGTATATTTAAATGTTGCAGTCGAAAAGACAAATATCTTGGGCGTGTAACGATATAATTGGGTCAGCGAAAGGATCATAAATAAGCGAAAGATATTAAGGCGAAGTAGGGAAGAGGAAAAGGACAGATGTTTACCTTGAAGTAAGGAAGAGGGGCCATATATTTTTTGAATGAAACAAGTGCCTGTGATTGAAATCTACAAAATATGTATTTAATGTGCTGTGAGTATGGCACTCTCTTAACATGTTATCCACTATGATCCACGGTCAGGCTTTCATATTATAACCCGAGACCCTCCGTCGATAGGAAACATCCTATCCCCCACCTAGGTAGGCACTGCCACCAATACCCAGTGTAAAGTATGATAACCAACCAAGTACATGTTACATATGAGGGCCAATACCCAGTGTAAAGTATGATAACCAACCAAGTACATGTTACATATATAGAAAGAGGGCCAATACCCAGTGTAAAGTATGATATCCAACCAAGTACATGTCACATATACAGAAAGAGGGCCAATACCCAGTGTAAAGTATTATAACCAACCAAGTACATGTTACATATACAGAAAGAGGGCCAATACCCAGTGAAAAGTATGATAACCAACCAAGTACATGTTACAGATACAGAAAGAGGGCCAATACCCAGTGTAAAGTATGACAACCAACCAAGTACATGTTACATATACAGAAAGAGGGCAATACCCAGTGAAAAGTATGATAACCAACCAAGTACATGTTACAGATACAGAAAGAGGGCCAATACCCAGTGCAAAGTATGATAACCAACCAAGTACATGTTACATATACAGAAAGAGGGCCAATACCCAGTGCAAAGTATGATAACCAACCAAGTACATATTACATATACAGAAAGAGGGTCAATAGCCGGTGTAAAGTATGACAACCAACCAAGTACATGTTACATATACAGAAAGAGAATT
>MJUT01048070.1:126356-146562 GCA_002080005.1 Gigantidas platifrons | reverse complement strand
ATATTCCAACGAAATCACGTGATCTGGCGGACGAAAATAACAAATTTTTGACGGAATGGAAATGATTCGAAACAACCGAAATTAATTTCTTTTGTAAAAATGTTAATGTTATAAATATATATTGATCTCTTAGATTTGTATTATGTCCCTTGTTTACATAAATTAAAGTAATCTGGGATAAAATTCCCTTTCTACTTAATACCTTTTATATTATCCAAGGGATAACATTTATGTACAACTATTATACACCTGGGATATTATATCAGAGAAATGTTATCCTAAGTTTTTATGAAATAATATCCTATGGAAAGGATATTATTTTACATAATGGATACAATTTCTTGGATATTTTATCCCAGATGGATAAAAATTGTACACAAATTTTATCACCCGGATACTATCATAGGTAGGATATAATAATTTGTTACACCACTCATTAATCACTAGTTCATCAAAAACTCTTGTATATAGTTGTATCTTAAAATCAAAAGTAATGAAAACAAATGCTCATTAAATTTCATTTTCTTAAGTAAATTTGTAATTTCTTTAGAGCGCGAAGCGCAGTACCCAACGTAATTGGCGGAATCTTCAGGTAGTTGAAGGTGGCCTCTTATAGGAGAAATACTAGTAGCTCAATTGTTAGATGCCAGCTGAAACAAGGTAACGTTGCTCCTAGGTTCAAGTCATCGCTACAAAAATGCTGCGGTCGTCATCACGAGCCTGTTTATCATTACGAAATATCTCAAATGACAATGGGTATTTTTCCATTTACGTAGATTTTTTCTTTTCTTTCCTCTATCACCGACATGACTTTTACCGAACTTTACTACATGTATATCAGCAACATGACGGGTGTCTTTAAGGAAGCAGGAACTGCTTCCCGTTCACCAGCACCTGGGTTCACTCCCAGTTTTTTTACGGGGTCAATTTTACTCATCGGTTTTAATTTTCTGTCTTGTGTTGTAGTTCTTTGTTTTGTTTGTATTCGTCCTGTTCCCAATATCGCCAGTATCTCTGGATTGTCCATTCTGGATTGCCCATTCGGTTTTCTCTATCTAGACAACTGTCGGATATATTTCATGATTTTGTGGCCTACTAAATACATGTAACATTAATCAAATATTGTTACTTTGATCATTTTCTCAGGAAAATTAATTTCTTGTCTTCCACCCCAACCCTCTTTTTTGATGAGATCTTTTTTATTTCGGAGAAGTTGGGGGAGACTAGTTATTCAAACAAACTTAAAAGTTTTACGGTCGCCACCATGACTTGATTAACCGTTAAATCTGTGTCACATATGACCACGGACATATCCCACTTGTCATAAACACTTTCCGGTCCTTTCCTCATTCATGACTTATCACCGGGTTTGTAACTAGATTAACACGAAGTGTGTCACCAGTGGAGCAAGAACTGCCTACCCTTCCGGAGCACCCGAATTCACCCCCGGTTGTTAGTGTGGTTTGTGTAACTCGATCTTTAGTTTTATGTGTAATGTTTTGTAGATCGTTGTTTGTCCGTTTGGCCATTGTGTTGTCTGTTCTTCTTCGATTTACGAATTCTGATTACCCATTTGGTATCTTCAAACTCTTTTTAATTAAAAAATTAAGCAAGATTTGAGCTAGATTGCTTAAGCAAGCAAAATTTAATATACATATTTGCATAATCAAGCAAAAATTGACAAATTACTTCGATTAAAGAAAAAGATTAGGCTTATGATTAAAACAGATTGACCGTGTCACACTTCAATATAATAAAAATACTAAATGAACTTTAATATCCCTTTAGTGATCTACGATTTAACTTTTAAAGCCGGTTGGTTTTTCTTTACTTTTTTTTTAAATTACTGTCTTCAAATTAAATTTATAAATGAACAAAAAATAAGATCTTGACCTGAATAATGCTTACCCTGTAGTTTTCAAAAAGGAATTGTTGGTAAAATTTGAATAACAAATACTGATTTATTTTATGTAAAAAAATAATTGGATAATAATTTTCAGGCTCCCTGGATCGTCCTGAATATAGCAAAAAAATTGCTCGCTGGACGTTAAACACCAATCAATCAATCAATCAATCAGGCTCCCTGGAAGACATACCTCCCCTAAAAAATGGTCGGTCCCTGTTAAGGTATAGTGTAATGACGGCACAGTCAGCATATACAAGCTTAGGTATAATCGACCCAACACAACCAGCAGTGACATATCTCTGTGCCTGGCTGCCTGCTATAATGTATATGGTACATAGCCACACAAAAATATAGTTAATCAACTCTTTATTAGTTGTCTTTTCACACGGGTTCACATGATTATAATATAAGGTAATAAGGCCTACTATAAATTGAATTGTTCTTTCCATGTCTGTAGCTGTGATAACGACACCGAATTACCTCCACAAACGATTAATAAAACATTCTTAACTGGTCCAAGCTCACCAGCTTTCTGAAGTTTTTGTATGACTTCACTGTATACTGCAGATAGAGTGGCTCCACATGCTGGTTCAACTAACATTCTGTGGTCGTCTGCAAATCTAAGGCACGCGCTGATGGCATCTTTATCATCAACAACAGACGACACCACTTTATGTTTAGAGCAGTATTCTAGTGATGTTTTAGCTACAGTGCATGACCCGAGACTTTTAGCGACACTTGTAATACCCGGGAGGGCGACTAACTTTCCCGCTTTAATGGCAGAATTTAAGCTCTCTGCTCCGCGAGTTTCCATCACAAGTAACGGTACATCAGTCCAGCCTTCCTTCCACATTCCTTGAAGTACACCGTTCATCAAGCCACCACCCCCACAACATGTCACAACCAAATCTGGCTGCGAATCGAGTTGTAATGCAGCTTCTGTAATTAGAGTTGAATGACCATCCCATACGTCAGGGTGGTCAAATGGGTGTATATAAACACACCCTGGCTCACTGGCTAGCTTTAAGGCATACTCATTACTTTCATCCCACATATCGCCATGGTAAAGGACCTCTGCCGAAAAATTACTTATTAATTTATCGGCTACGAACTGTGGCGTGCTTTTTGGAAGAACTATGGTAGCGGGTATTCCTAATTGTAGGGCTGAATATGCAGCGGCAAGTCCTGCGTTGCCACCAGATGCACACACAATTCGCTTACATCCATTTTGTTTGGCTTTTTGACATAGATTTCCAACTCCACGAATTTTAAAAGATCCAGGTACTTGTAAATTTTCCAACTTTAAATACACAGAAAATCCCGACAGTTTTGACAATGGTGGACTGGAGACAGTTGGTGTTTGTAGATGTAGTTTCTTATTCATAGATAAATCCTGTACATCCATGTTTATAATGTTACAGTTATTCAATGTAGGTTTGACAATCATGTAAACAGTCACAAAGGTTATGATGACACACGTGTCAATAAAATTTAAATGTACGACGGAAAGTGTAACGAATCGATTTACGGAACAAAATAATATTGAAGAAATGTCACGGTATGCAATATAAACATGGATAAACATGGAAATATATCATGAACACACATAAAAGTATATGGACGCTTTATTAATTGTCATACATTTTTTTTTTTTTTTTGGTCAATTGTGTTTGATAGGAATGTAATATTAGATTTCGACTATTGATAGATGATAACAATACAAATACAGAATGATCCAAACTATGAATGTCCAGTCATGTCAAAATTGCGATGATACCATCACGATCTTCTTCTCCTTCTTCTTCCAGGTAAGGAACCGGATTCGTTAATCGAATGTATTTGGTTCCGCTTGAAACTCTGCGTAGTGTTGGGCAACACAACAAGTTCTCTATCAACTATTTATATTTAAAACAATCCCCAATTTACAATTAAAATTATATACACTCTACCTTTTTTAAATTACGACATACTTTCGACAAGTATAACGGACAACCAGTGCCGGATTTACCATTGTGCTTATGTGTGCTTAAGCAAAGGGCCCCGTTGGCCAAGGGGCCCGTCTTCCTGCCAAAAAACGCAATGTACATGTCTGACCTAATATAACGTAATATGTTAACTATTCCTAAATTTCCTGAGCAAGTATGTCTGACTGCCTGTGTAGGCCTACCGGGTCTACCTCATTCCGGGCCCAAGTAAAGGGTATCATAACTTAACTAGCACAGGGCCTCATTTGCCTTAAATCCGGCACTGCGGACAACATGACAGAAGTATCGAATGTTGTTTAATAGTAATACCATGGCAGTCACGTGCACTCGTTCAAGCCATAGCAATTACGAATACCTTTTTTATGAAAAAAGAGTAAACAGCGATGGTCTAATACGATAAACTACCTCGAGCTCTCTCATATCACTGAACACAAAATAGACCACGACATATGCCAGTCAAACCCATATCCTGGTGTCGAGCATGTACAAAAATGTAGGTGATAGACATATGCCAGTGAAACCCATATCCTGGTGTCGAGCATGTACAAAAATATAGGTGATAGACATATGCCAGTGAAACCCAGATCATGGTGTCGAGCATGTACAAAAATGTAGGTGATAGACATATGCCGGTGAAACCCAGATCCTGGTGTCGAGCATGTACAAAAATATAGGTGATAGACATATGCCGGTGAAACCCAGATCCTGGTGTCGAGCATGTACAAAAATGTAGGTGATAGACATATGCCAGTGAAACCCAGATCATGGTGTCGAGCATGTACAAAAATGTAGGTGATAGACATATGCCAGTCAAACCCATATCATGGTGTCGAGCATGCACAAAAATGTAGGTGATAGACATATGCCAGTGAAACCCAGATCATGGTAATCGAGCATGCACAAAAATGTAGGTGAAACCCAGGTCCTGGTATCGAGCATGCACAAAAATGTAGGTGAAACCCAGATCATGGTATCGGCGCAAGCATGCACAAAAATGTAGGTGAAACCCCGATCATGGTATCGGCGCAAGCATGCACAAAAATGTAGGTGAAACCCATATCATAGTATCGGCGCGAGCATGCACAAAAAGGTAGGTGAAACCCAGATCCTGGTATCGAGCATGTACAAAAATGTAGGTGAAACCCAGATCATGGTATCGGCGCGAGCATGCACAAAAATGTAGGTGAAACCCTGATCCTGGTATCGAGCATGTACAAAAATGTAGGTGAAACCCAGATCATGGTATCGGCGCGAGCATGCACAAAAATGTAGGTGAAACCCCGATCCTGGTATCGAGCATGTACAAAAATGTAGGTGAAACCCAGGTCCTGGTATCGAGCATGCACAAAAATGCAGGTGAAACCCAGATCATGGTATCGGCGCAAGCATGCACAAAAATGTAGGTGAAACCCCGATCCTGGTATCGGCGCAAGCATGCACAAAAATGTAGGTGAAATCCAGATCATAGTATCGGCGCGAGCATGCACAAAAATGTAGGTGAAACCCAGATCCTGGTATCGAGCATGTACAAAAATGTAGGTGAAACCCAGATCCTGTTATCGAGCATGTACAAAAATGTAGATGAAACCCAGATCCTGTTATCGAGCATGCACAAAAATGTAGGTGAAACCCCGATCCTGGTATCGAGCATGTACAAAAATGTAGGTGATAGACCACGACATATGCCAGTGAAACCCAGATCCTGGTATCGAGCATGCACAAAAATGTAGGTGGCGAAGATTTGATTCTTTTAATTTAAAAGGATGGAGTTTGCAATTAAATGTTAGTTTCTTCTCCAGACATAATACATCAGTTCAACTTGTTCTGTCCCCTCTTATATTATATCACGAATCAATTTATCTCCAGACATATAAAATAAATCAGTTGATGTTGGTTAAGTTAACACGGGTGGTTTACATTCATTGCGTGGAAACCCGTCAGTTTTGCAAACACTTCTGTACAGTTAAAATTCCAGGCAAGGATACCGTTCACACAAAACCCATTCAACTGTTCAGAAGTGTTTGCAAAACTGACGGGTTTCCACGCAATGAATGTATGCTAACAATGAAGTCTGATATGTGGGCCCTTCGGTGAACTACTTGGTTTTGTTAGTTTTCCTTTTTTTAATTTGTCCAACTGCATAAACCTACCTCGAGGCGATGTTCAAGTATCCGTGCGTGTGACGTAGCAAACCGCCCGTGTTTAAACCAGTCCTACAAAGCATATACAATGTACATAAATTATACAGTTTTATAAATTGTGAATTTACCTACAAGTCATTTTTTATTATACCGGTATGTGATTTGGGAATTGCTCCGACAGAGTGGTATTTTTTGTTTTACAGTTTGTCTTATATATTATGATAAAACAATATCAAGCTAAGTTACAAATTTTGAACTTTATATCAAACTGACTTTACATATTAAACATTAAGTTTACAGTAACATGTGGAGCAGGAACTACTTACCGTTTACATTAAGTTTACAGTAACATGTGGAGCAGGAACTACTTACCGTTTACATTAAGTTTACAGTAACATGTGGAGCAGGAACTACTTACCGTTTACATTAAGTTTACAGTAACATGTGGAGCAGGAACTACTTACCGAGTTCACCCCCAGCATTGTTAGTGGTGTTAGTGTTGTTCCATCTTTAGATTTCTATGTATATATATATATATATTATTTGGATACTACCCCTTTACAACGGGAGCAACCACTGTCGGGGTAACAGTGGTTGCGTCCTTAAAGCTATGTACAATGCAATATAAAATATAATTGATACATTAATTAGTACAATAATAGTGAATTTATAAGAGTTACTGTCCACTGTATTAAAACAATTCATGTAACAAGCACTACTTACGAAATATTTTCTCCATTAAAATGTAAAAATGTAAAAATACAAGCACTGTATCATAAAACAGTATACTGCACTACATTATAGTATTCTAAAATAATGTAATAATATGATAATAGGTGTTACCTAACTTTTGATAAAAGATCACATTTAAATCTTTTCCTCTGAAACCGCTGAACCAAATTAAACCAAACCTGGCAGGGTTGGTCCCTGGGTGGGTCCCTTTCAAAATTGTGTCCAACAGCCCCGCCCACCATTCAAGATGGCTGCTGTTACTAGAAATATAAATTTCTTCAATTGTCCATTGCTGCTTTAGTATAAGTCAAAATGAGCTCAAATTTTAACTGCAGCTACATGTATGACAATGAGTAGTTTAACATATATTCCGGGTTTTTCTGTGAACATTTTCTTTCAGCCTATTTATACCGATTATGCAAATTAGGCATATTTTGATAAAAGATCACATTTAAATCTTTTCCTCTGAAATCGCTGAACCAAGTTACACCAAACCTGGCAGGGATAGTCCTTGGGTGGGTCCCTTTCAAAATTGTATCCAACAGCCCCGCCCACCATTCAAGATGGCTGCTGTTACTAAAAATAGAAATTTCTTCAATTGTCCATTGTTGCTTTATTGAAAAGCAAAATTAAATCAAATTTTAACTGCAGCTACATGACAATGAGTAGATTAACATATATTCTGGGATTTTCTGTGAAATTTTTCTTTCAACCGATTAATACCGATTATAGAAATTAGGCATATTTTGATGGTCCATGGGTGGTTCCCTTTCAAGTGTGTGCGACAGCCCCGCCCTCCATTCAAAATGGCTGCTGTTACTAAAAATAGACATTTCTTTAGTTGTCATCTTCTGCTTTATTACAAATCAAAATGACCTCAAATTTTAACTGCAGCTACATGGCAATGAGTAGTTTAACATATATTCTGGGTTTTTCTGTGAGATTTTTTCAGCCAGTTTATTCCGTTTAAGAATATTATGAGATAAAAATCACATCAAAATCATTTGCTCAGAAATTTGAATTGAAATGATCTTTGGGTGGCCCACTTTTAAAATTATGTTTAACACCCCCATTTTCTATTTCAACTTTAGATGTCAAATTGAAAACCAGGTGAGCGATTATAGGCTCCTGGGAGACTCTAGTAAGTATCAAATTAAACCCTAGGAATTGGTTGGACGTTTCTACACTTTTGGGAACGAAGATTTAAAATGTTCTATTAGTACTAGATTGTTTCTTAGCTCTCTTTGTTACGCTTAATCGTTTCTAGGACAGGTATAATTATGTTATAATTATTGTAAAATTAAGTACTGTAACATAAAACTAGTGTTTTTTACGAAGGGAGCTACACCATTTCATTAATTTAAGTAAACAAGTCTTTTATTAACTCACATGACCCAAAGGGCCATATGAACTATTGCCATCACTTGGCGTCTGTCGTACGTCGTAAACTTTTTCAAAAATCTTCTCCTCTGAAACTACCAGACCAATTGGAACCAAACTTTGTCTGAATCGTCACTAGCCTGGTGTCTAGTTTTAAAATTGTGTCCGGTGATGCCATGCACCAATCAACATGGCCGCTGTTACTAAAAATAGAACATATGGTAAAATTGCAGGTTTTGGGGTAATAACTCAAAAACCGTTAATATCAGAAATCTGACAGGGTAAAAATGATCACCACAGCAAGATCTAACTACCCTGCAATTTTCAAGAAAATCTTATTTACCATCTTTGAGTTATTGCCCTTTTTTCATCAAATTTTCAAAATTTTAATATTTTTCGTCTTATATTTCGATAACTATAAGAGATAGAGGTTAAGTTTAATTGCAAACATGTTCAGCATGTCAAGATCTACCTACCCTGCAATTTTTAAGTAAATCCCATTACCCAATTTGGAGTTATTGCCCTTTTTTCATCAAAGGTTCTAAATTTTAATACTTTCATCTTATATCTCAAAAACTATTAGATATAGAGGGAAAATTTAAACTGTAAGAATATTCAGCATGTCAAGATCTACAAAAAAGTTCCCAAAGTTGAAAATGTCCGACAACTGGGTGAAGAGTTATTCCTCTTGAAATTTTTTTGTTGTTGACTTTCACTGCTTTTGATTACTCAAATAATCAAAGGGAAGCAACTCTATTACAAAATGTGAATTAGCAAAAGCTAAATTTTGAAAATCATTGACATATGTTTTTTTACAGCAATGTTGATAACTTACATTAAAGGGGGAACCCCTGCCCAAATTTGTTTTGGAGAGGGGGGTCTGCAATGACGAGGGCTACATTTCTATTTTTTGACCGAAGTTGTCAAGTTTTATTGTCTGATGTTATTATACCCAGATGAGCTATACAGGCTCCTGTGAGCCTCTAGTTCTTTTGGTCATTGTGTTGTCTGTCCCTCGATTTACGGCTTCAGCTTACCCCTGTGGTATCTTGTCTTTTCTCAGCAGCAACAGTTCATCAGAGAAAACAATGGATACATCAAAAACACTTCATTTTTACATCATTAGTTTCCTAACTAATACCTGCATCAGATCAAAGAATTTGCAATGAAATCCAATCAATGATAGCTCTTCAAGACAAACTGAATGAACGTACAACTACTTTATTTCGGTGGTGTAATGGATAGCGTGCTTGCCTCGAGTGCGGTAAATCGTGGGTTCAAGCCCCGATGGGGTCAAACCAAATACTATGAAAAATGTATTTGTTGCTTTTTCACCAAGCACCCAGCATTAAGGAGAAAGAGCAAAGACTGGTTGGCTTGGAATCAGAATAATGTCCTAGTGGGGAGACATGGCTAGTAAGTCTGTTAGCCTAGTACAAAGTGGACCTCATCATCACCTCATTGAAAATTAACTTGTTCTGGTCATGATATAACTGAAAAATTGATGAGTTGTATAATAATTCTTTGGATTGTAGCACATCCTGATTGGCTGATCTTGGTGGAAACTGACCTTTTAACCCATGAAGCAGATGAGATATATAATTTACCTATTTGAAAACATCAACACTCAAGATGAGTCTTGGAGAAACAAAGGTGAGAGAATTCTAGACGAGGCGAGGGTGTGAGAATTCTAGACGAGGCGATGTTGAGAGAATTCTAGACGAGGCGTGGGTGAGAGAATTCTAGACGAGACCAGGGTGAAAGAATTCTATAAATGAAGCCTTCTTCTCAATGACAGTAATATATCCTCATATTTTTTATATGATAGATAACTGACCATGATTCTGACAAAATGAAAACAACTCTTGGAATTTCAAAATTTATTTCTGTAGCATTTACATTCAACAAACATCCCATGGGGGATCATTACATGAATATAGCATTTAACAATATAATATTATATAAATATTCAATAACTAATAATATGCACATCTGAAGGGGGTAACATTTACATATTAATAATGCATAAACACCTGTGTTCAGTAATTTTGTTATTACCCTTACCCTACAATGAAACATCCAAAGGAGGATCTTTTATGTAGAATTTGCAATATAATATTATATTAACAATGAATAAGAAAAACATCTAAAAGGAATCCTTTAATTAGCATTAATAATATAATATTGTATTAACATGCCAGCATCCTATAACAAAAACATCCAAACATTTGCAAAACAATTTTGATTTTTGTATCAATGTATAAGAAGAAAAATCTAAAGGGGAGCCTTTATGTAACATTTACAATAAAATATCCAGTTAATACTCAATGATAAAAAAAAAAAAAAAAAATATCTAAAAAGGATCTTTTTTGTAGCACTAACAATGTAATATTATATTAACACAGAAAAATAAAAATGTCTAACGGGGATTCTATATGTAGGTAGCATTTGCAATACATGTATATATTGTATAAACACCCTATAATAAAACTTCCAAAGGGGATCGTGCAATACATGTATATATTGTATAAACGCCCTATAATAAAACTTCCAAAGGGGATCATTTTAATGTAAAATTTGCAAAACAATTTTGATTTTTGTATTAAGATATCATATAAAGAAAAATCTAAAGGGATGCCTTTATGTAACATTTACAATAAAACTTATAAAAAAAATACAATAAATATTGTGTTAGCAATCAATAATAAAAAAAAAAAATTATAAACAGTGGATCCTTTATTCAGCATTATAATATAATATTATATTATCATGCCAACATCCCATAACAAAAACATCTAAAGGGGATCCTTTATTTAGCATTTATAATATAATATTTGTATCAACATGCCAACATTCCATAATAAAAAAATATAAAAAGGATCTTTTATGGAGTATTAGCAGTATAATTTTGTACTAACATCCAATAATAAAAACATCTAAAGGGGATCCTTTATGGAACATTTAATGTAAAATTTTGTGTAAACATCTAATGCTATAAAAACATCTAAAGGGGATCCTTTATTAAACACTTGCAATCTAATTTTGAAATAACATAAAAAAAAAAAAAGCATCTGAAGTGTGTCATGTCTAATCATTAACAACATAATATTATATAAACACCAACAATAAAAAAAAAACATCTGAAGTGGTTCCTTTATGAAACCCTGGTTTGTAAATTGTATTTCTGTGGCTGTAAGAAGTACGTTATTATACACTGTACAATGTCTTCTAATTCATGTTGAGCTGAAAGTTTGTCCAATCTGAAAAAATAAATAGTAATACATTGTACTATGAAGCATGAGATATACAGAGATGTATAGACATGGCTGAATATTTCTAAAATGTAAAATTTTCAATTGGCAAAACAAAACAAAAAGTTTTATTTCCAAACGGAGGAGCCAAAATTTTTCAAAGGAGATAAAAGGGGTCAATTTGGTCACAACTGGACCCAAATTTAAAAGAAAATGATATAGGAAATTAGTGTTGATATTTTAGGAAAATAAATATGGTAGATTAAATTAATAATAAAAAAACACCAGATGATTTACATAGTCCAATCCTATATCAAACATAAACAGATGGAAAACTTAAGAACTGTTTTTTCTTTCATAGTCACTTACATCAATATATTTTGTTAATAAAATATTTATTAATATTCAGACATGCTCTGGTTTGTGGTATAGATGATATATATATATGTATATGCTTAGAGGTGTGCTGTTGTATGTGCCATGTCTCGGTGTTCTTATTTATAATAACCATTGGGTACTATCTTAAACAGAATTAACCCCCACCCTTTTCGTGGGTCTGGTTTATGTTCAGTAATCCCCCATATCTTTGACTACTATCTAAACTTAACCTACCCTTTCTGTGGGACTGGTTTATGTTCAGTAATCCCCCATATCTTTGACTACTATCTAAACTTAACCTACCCTTTCTGTGGGTCTGGTTTATGTTCAGTAATCCCCCATATCTTTGACTACTATCTAAACTTAACTTACCCTTTCTGTGGGTCTGGTTTATGTTCAGTAATCCCCCATATCTTTGACTACTATCTAAACTTAACCTACCCTTTCGTGGGTCTGGTTTATGTTCAGTAATCCCTCTTTAACTACTATCTAAACTTAACCTACCTTTTCTGTGGGTCTGGTTTATGTTCAGTAATCCCCCATATCTTTGACTACTATCTAAACTTAACCTACCCTTTCTGTGGGTCTGGTTTATGTTCAGTAATCCCCCTTTGACTACTATCTAAACTTAACCTACCCTTTCTGTGGGTCTGGTTTATGCTCTGTATAATATTTAATCTTTGGTTCTGTACCACTCGTCCGTAGTGTAGCGACACATCCATTCTCAAATGTAAAAGTTACCATTTGACTTGATTTACTAGTTGGTAATGTCTAAAAATAAGGAAATAAATACCTCTTTATACATATTTATGATTTGACTTACTGGCAGGTAATGTCTAAAGGGAAACTAGAAAATTGAATGCCCCCGTCTCAACCTTATCCACCTCAACCCCCCACCCTAATTTACTACATTAACTTTTGGTTTGGTTCTGAGGAATGTGTAGGGGTATAATGCAAAGAAAGCTTCTTGAAGAGCCAAAATGCATTTTCAATCTAACTTAATTTCAAGGAATGGTATATTATTCATCGGGTATGATGTAGAAAACTTATGTATAGACTTTAAAAGGTGTTTGTGTCTTAGTTTGTGTCTGTAAGACACATACAATGCCCCCGCGGTTATAATTGCAAAAGGTCAGTGGCTAAGTTCATATATGCATAATTTTGTAAAAAATTGTTGAAAATCAAAATCCATATGGTGTTGGTACTAACTGTCTCCAAAATATAAAAGGTCTAGCTCAAAAACTGTAGGAGGAGTTAGCCGGACAAACCATATATCCTATATGGATTTAGCAAAATCTGTCTAAGTTCATGCATCCATAATTTTGTAAAAAATTGTTGCAATTCAAAATCCACAAAATATGCACACCTTCAAGTGTACGTACTAACTGTCTACAAAATATAAAAGGTCTAGCTCAAAAACTGTAGGAGGAGTTAGCCGGACAAACTATGCATACTAAGTGTGACGAACGGACGGATGGACGGACAGGAATAAAACAATATGCCCCCCCGACTAATAGTCACAGGGACATAAAAATACCTCTAGATATAAATTTATGACTTGACTGACTTACAGGTAATGTCTAAAGGGAAAAAATACCTCTAAATTCTTTAAAAACATTTATGGTTTGACTTACTGACAGGTAATGTCTAAAGGAAATAAATACCTCTTTAAATACATATAAATTTAAAACAGCGTAAAATACAAAAAGATGAGCACTTGTCTGTTCTAACTGACACTACTCTATACATAATTAAGGAATGTTATGAACATCAAATCAGCCCCCCCCCCCCTAGACGACTCACATTCACATGTAATATTCTTGTGTACTAAATTGGACTTTATAGACCTGTAGTCTTCTTTTGTACAAGACAAGACTTATGGACTTCAACTGTAGAAACATGGACCCCACATAGACCTGTGGTCTTTATTTGTAGTAACTTGTACATTTTATAGACCTGTGTTTTTCATTTGCACCACCTTGGACCCCATAAACCCCTGGTCTTCATCTGTACAAACTTTAATATTAATTTGCTATTATAGTCAGCCATTACTGTTTAACTTTTTATTTTCAACTTTTCTTTCTAACCCACATTTTTTTTAAAGTCTGAAGAAATATACTAAGTAAAAAAAATATATAAAAAATTGGCCTTACAGGCATAAAACTTTTGAGCATGAGTTTGTACTGGAGAAAACAGTAAATCAGAACAATAACTAAAAAATACAGTGTTCTAATTCAACAATTTCTGAATGTCTTGAGTTTTGTTCTGAAGGTAATAGGATTAAAGAGGTACTAGGATATAACTCCACAAATAAAGTGTGCAAAATTAGCAGTAGACCTATAGACAATGTCTATGTAAAATCAGTAGACCTATAGACAATGTCTATGTAAAATCAAGTTGGTCTATGTCAAATTTTCACAATTTTGTATACAATATAGTGAGGTCTATCTAAAATAGAGATTGGTCTATGATATCACAAAATTTAGTTTCACACACTGCAAATATAATAATAACAGAACTTTTAACAACAATACAGTCAAACCTGTATTAAGAACAGTGTTCTTTTAAGACAGGTGACCTCTTAAAACAGGTTCAATTTATATGAAATTTTCTATGACAGGACAAGAAATAGGGGACCTTAAAAGGTTTAAATGCAGAAAGCTACTTAATAGAGGTGACTGCTTAATAGAGGTGACTGCTTCATAGAGGTGACTGCTTCATAGAGGTGACTGCTTAATAGAGGTGACTGCTTAATAGAGGCAACTGCTTAATAGAGGTGACTGCTTAATAGAGGTGACTGCTCAATAGAGGTGACTGCTTAATAGAGGTGACTGCTCAATAGAGGTGACCACATGGACAGGTTTGACTGTATACACAAGAATATGAAATAAAATCAAAATCAAAATATTGGTTACTGTAAGGCAGAGCGCTACAAATGTTCCCCAAACGAACAATACAAATACTAGTGGTATGAATGAAGAATAGTGTGAGAACATAGCAAGAAATAATAAGATATGATATGATTTTAAGGACCATAATATGGCTCCCAAACGATGGATATCAATTCGCAACATCATAATCTACTTGGAAACCAAATTTCGCCCAAATCGGAGGATTTTTGTATTTTGGCGGCCATTTTTGGTTCAAAATGGCCACCATAGCAAACCAAAATGGTCGCCATATGGTGCAGCATGTCTTACTCCCTGTAAATATCCATTTCCATTGAAATCTTTCCATTTTTGAATTTTGAAAATTTTTATATTGGTGGCCATTTTGAAAATTTTAAAAACAAAGAGCACAACTTTGAGTGATGATCTATTTTTGTGTCAAGATTCAAAAGGATCCACTGTTTGGAGTGAATTTAACATTTTTTCCACCTTGGTTACCATGGCAATGGTGGCCATTTTGATTTTTTTCAACCCCTCAAAAGCTGCCACACACTATGGTGGATATTCCTACAAAGTGTCATGAAGTTTGATGAAAGGAATCCAAATTTTTTTTTTATCCCCCTTTTTTGTTTCCATGGTAACTGCAGCAAAGTTTGTCAAACCGATTCTGATTTTTTTTGGCTTATCTCGTTCCACTAGATGTGGATGTTGTTCCTAACAAGTTTAATCAATTTCTGTTTGGCGAGTAACCTGCTATTATAAATTTTTGTGTTTTTAATTTTTTTAGCATTTTGGCCGTTTCCATGGCAACGGCAGCCATTTTGAAAAAAACAACCCTTAAAGGCACAACTTCACATGGCATATGATATAGCTACAAGGTTTCATAAAGTTTGATCAAGGCATCTCCGAGAAATGTGTCGGACAAACTTTTAGCGGAAGAAAGAAAGAAAGAAAGAAAGAGGAAGAAGAATAATAATAAGAATAAGAATAATAATAAGAAATGAAGCAAACACAATATGTCTTCCAAACTTTGTTTGGGGGACATAAATATACCACACTGTCAGAGTCATTCCAAAATCTAATTGAAAATTGTATCATGGGTATATTTACTCTGTTGTTTCTGATGGTAAATAAGTTAACTTACAGGTTAGTTGTTTCTGATGATAGGTAAGTTAACTTACAGGTTAGTTGTTTCTGATGATAAGTAAGTTAACTTACAGGTTAGTTGTTTCTGATGGTAACTAAGCTAACTTACAGGTTTGTTGTTTCTGATGGTAACTAAGTTAACTTACAGGTTTGTTGTTTCTGATGATAAGTAAGTTAACTTACAGGTTAGTTGTTTCTGATGATAAGTAAGTTAACTTACAGGTTAGTTGTTTCTGATGGTAACTAAGTTAACTTACAGGTTTGTTGTTTCTGATGGTAAGTAAGTTAACTTACAGGTTTGTTGTTTCTGATGGTAAGTAAGCTAACTTACAGGTTTGTTGTTTCTGATGATAAGTAAGTTAACTTACAGGTTTGTTGTTTCTGATGATAAGTAAGTTAACTTACAGGTTTGTTGTTCCTGATGATAAGTAAGTTAACTTACAGGTTTGTTGTTTCTGATGATAAGTAAGTTAACTTATAGGTTAGTTGTTTCTGATGGTAAGTAAGTTAACTTACAGGTTAGTTGTTTCTGACGGTAACTAAGTTAACTTATAGGTTAGTTGTTTCTGATGGTAAGTAAGCTAACTTACAGGTTTGTTGTCTGGTTGACTGTTGTCAAATCCTGTTGTCAGATCTCTTACATATTTTATTTTATATGGACCACAGGTGTCAGGATGCTGTAATATAAACATATTATTATAACAAGGGTACTCTAAATGTGTACAAAAAGTTTAAATGTTTGATTTACATGTAAGAAGAGTTTGAAGGGGTAATTAGAATCTGTAAATCGAAGAAGGACGGTCGATACAATGGCCAAAAGGAAAAAGGACAAACAATGATCTACAAAACATACATATAAAATTAAAGATTGAGTAACACGAACCCCACTAAAAACCAGGGGTCAACTCAGGTGCTCCAGAAGGCTAAGCAGTTCCTACTCCACTAATGGCACCCGTCGTGTTAAATGTTAGGATGTCAGATGCTACAACACATGTGGACATGTCTTATTGTCCATCCACTGATGGTGTTTAACCTTTAACCTGATGATAATCACATGTCAACATTACACTGACTTTATTAATGAAGTCAATAGACAACATGACAATATTGGCAAAAGTTATAATATGAAAGAAGTGATGTGAAAGATCTGCGGAATTGATTCCTCAAATCATAGACGTGATATATCTCACCTTTCCAGATCCATTAAAGTTCCTCAGATCATTGAATAATTGGTTGATGATGTTTTTATCATTACAGATAAAATAGGAATTCAAACTCAAATGATAACCATATCTGAAAAAAAACAGGACAAAATTACTATGAAAATATTTTTATCTAAGAAGAGTTTGAAGATACTTAAGGAGTAATCAGAATCTGTATATCGAAGAAGAACAGACAACACAATGGCCAAAAGTACAAACAACGATCTACAAAACATACACATAAAACTAAAGATCGAGTAACACAAACCCCACTAAAAACCGGGGGTGAACTCAGGTGCTCCAGAAGGGTGAGCAGTTTCTGCTCTACTAGTGGTACCCGTCATGTTAATCTAGTTACAAACCCAGTGATAAGTCATGAATGAGAAAGGACCAGGAAGTGTTTATGACAGGTGGAACATATGACCATAGGTGAGTATAATAAACCAAAGGCTCCATAGCTGATTAATTATACTCTACTGGAGAAGTATTAATATATTCTATAAAATATCTTAAAAAAAAGATATATTACCTACACAATTTTTGAGTGTTTTTCCCATTTGTTTATAAGGAAACCAGCAAATCTTAATTTAAACAAAACAAGATGAACTGTGAGCTAATGCTCGCTTATAATACCCCCGCATATATGTTCAATGTGTATAAAAACCAACTAAGCCGGCAAACAGGAAGTAGGAATCTGACAGGCCCAAAAACACTTCCCACAATATGGCATACCTATATGAAGCTTGTGACCACAAATCAGATTGCTGTCATCAATAGTTGCTTAGAAAAATGCGGCAAAAAATGTGCATATATGTTAAATGTGTATAAAAGCCAACTAAGTCAGCAAACAGGAAGTAGGAATCTGACGGGTCAAAAAACGCTTCCCACAATATGGGGTACCTATATGAAGCTTGTGACAAAATATCAGATTTCTGCCATCAATAGTTGCTGAGAAAAATGTGACGAAAAATGTGCATATAAGTTCAATGTGTATAAAAACTAACTAAGTCGGCAAACAGGAAGTAGGAATCTGACAGGTCAAAAAATGCTTCCCACAATATGGCATACTTATATGAAGCTTGTGACCAAATATCAGATTTCTGCCATCAATAGTTGCTGAGAAAAATGCGACAAAAAATATCATGGACGGATGGAAGGACAGACGGTCAGAGGTAAAACAATATACCCCCCTCCCCCTCCGTGGAGCGGGGGTATAATTATTGATTATTGTGCAATTTCACCTAAAAATATTATACTATAAAATAACAATAAACAAGGGAGACAATTTTTTTTTCTTAGAAGGTAATTTAACAAGAGATGTAATATCTTATGTATCGTGATTTCGACTGAGTGGTTATGATTGTTGACTTCTGACAATCGTAACACCACTGAAGTGTGGGTTATCACCCTGGTTATGATTGTTGACTTCTGACAATCGTAACACCACTGAAGTGTGGGTTATCACCCTGGTTATGATTGTTGACTTCTGACAATCGTAACACCACTGAAGTGTGGGTTATCACCCTGGTTATGATTGTTGACTTCTGACAATCGTAACACCACTAAAGTGTGGGTTATCACCCTGGTTATGATTGTAGACTTCTGACAATTGTAATACCACTGAAGTGTGGGTTATCACCCTGGTTATGATTGTTGACTTCTGACAATCGTAACACCACTGAAGTGTGGGTTATCACCTCAATACCCACTTCAGGTACTAAGATTGCCAGACAATTGTTCAAACAGTGGTTTCATTCACCAGTTCAATATAGTTGTCCCGTCATTTCCTCCCCAATAAGTCTGGTAGTCACGATGTAACTGAAAAATTGCTGAAAGTGAAGATAATCACCCATTACCAATCCATCCTTATGACAGCTGTAAAATAATTACTTTTTAAATGAAACCTTAAACCATACCTCTTACAATTCATTTTCCATAATCAGCAAAATGACTATCATGTATACATTTCATATTCAACTGATACTGGGGAGTAATGTTTCTCTTATCTACTTTTGTATTCTAATAAAACCAATCTGATTAAAATCATATCTCTCACTTGCATCCCTTTACACCGATATATCACCGCATATGAGAACTTCTGAGGAAATCCTATCCAATGAAAATGGTACTGTACATGCAAGACTATGAATGTGTTAACAAGATAGCTTTGCATGCTACGAGCAATCTGATTGGTCAAAAATGGTTATAACTATATTTCTTCTTTGCCTTAATTTTTTTCACCTACTTACCAGAAAACATTTCTATTTATTCAAACAAATTCTTTCAGAATTTTCACTTGTCTGAATCCAGTTTACTTGTCACAGGTTGTAATTTCAGGCAAGTGGGTTAGCGTGAAGACTATATTTATCATATCATTATATATTTCTGACAGAAGGTCATTCACATATGACCCCTAGTGTGGTTTCTTCAGATCTCTCAGTAAAGGGAGTAAGTAAGAGATATGATTTTAATCAGATTGTAACATAACATACCTTTGATATATATTATCCAGTTGTTTGTGGAGGGTAATACCTTGTTCATACAAGTAGGTGGCCATTTCTGAAGCTACCATTGCAGCACTGACTCCATCTTTGTCCAGGACACTAGAACCACACATAAAACCTACAAAACAGACACTGTATCAGATAAATAAAACAGTTTTGTATTTTTCTTCTTTAGAATGAAAAGATATACATGCATTTAACTCACGAAATGAAAATATGTTAGTGAGTAAATAAGGGTAATAACAAAATTACTCCGAACAATCTTCCAAAGGGAAAGTCAAAGTATATAAACAGACAAAATCAGTCAACAACTGGGAAACTGTGAAAACCGTAATGACCCTGACTTGGTACAGGCATTTCCAAAGAAATGGTGGGTTGAATCAGATTTTAAGGCACCAAACCTCCCGCTTTCATTACGGTTCAAAGGTTCCAGCTGTCACTATAACAGTATTTATAACAATACTGGAACAAATAAAAGGCCATTGGCCACTGGTCCCCCGACGCCAAGGTTATATCGTAAGATTAAATTTTGAAACTACTGTAAACTAGAGGGTCAGGTGAGCCTGTATCACTCATAATTCTGAAAGGGGACCATCCAAGGACCATTTTGAAGTCAAAAAAGGGGAGTAACTCTGGTTAGATTTGTCGAAAAATCATCATTATCGAACTTGACCTAGATATTCATGAGATACA
>MJUT01048070.1:66604-89861 GCA_002080005.1 Gigantidas platifrons | reverse complement strand
ATGTCAGGGGGGTCTGAATCAATTAATTTTCTCTTTAATGTGTTAATCTGGGGTCATCCCAAAATGTCTACAGGTCAATTTTGGTTAATTAGACATTTTTTTCCCAAAATGTCTACTCCCTGATTAAAATTATTCCCAAAATGTCTACAGGTAATTTTCTTATGTTACTTAAAATATTTCATGAGTTGCTGTATAAAGTACCATGATATAGCTGTTAATCTGTGGTTCATTTGCTTCATTTTGGTTTCTACTAAAAATGAAGAATGTTGTCTAGAAAAAAGGAAACAATAACCCAAAGTAGAACAAAATGTTATATAATACGTCAGTTCCGGGATACTGGTATTCAGATAATACCATCATGTGACTGCCATCACCACGTGACTAAAATCTAGGCATCTTAAGTTCAAAATGGCCTGTGGTCTTTCAATTTTGTCGGAAATGGGATAAATGTTACATATTTCTCCAAATTGGGTTTCTTCCTGCTGTCAGATGTACACCCCGGAACCACGCACCAATATTTGCTAGACGACTTTTGAGATCGTTTTCCTCGATCCATTTCTACCTGCAGTGTCTACTGCTAAAAATGCCTAGATTTTTTATGAAGTCACGTGATCGATGGTACGAATTCTTCCTCCAAATCAAGAGAACGTCTTATCACGGAATCGTCGTATTGATCTTATGCAAATTATGGATCAAGTTATACCAGTATTGTCCACAACACTGGTATAACTGTAAAGTTTGTCAAAATATCTGTAATATTGGATACAACCATACTGGTTTATTTCTTACCTTTTATCCGAAATTTTTAATTATTCAATATTGTGGGTGTACATAAGGTGCATATAAGGACAAGCTATATACTTGGTGGTCCAAACCTGGACGTCAATACAGAAGGAAGAAGAAGTAATGGATGTCTATTTACACATGTGTGTTATTACTACATGTAATGTATAGAACTGGTTGTTGCTAAATATTGTCTTTGTTTCAGTTTAAGTAGACAGGTTTTTATTTCAGAATAAACTTAAGTGGTTTTATTGTGTTTGATAATAAAATATTGTAAATGGCATACATTGTATTTAGATTTTGTTAATTTTGGTTTGTTTCAAGTATATATACAACAAAGGGAAACAACTCATTTTTTTTATCAACATACGAAGTTGAAAAATACAATGTCAAACTTTTGTTTTCCTTTGCCACTTTCTTTGCATTTTCTTTCAAACGTCTTTCCCGGGAAGGCATTGTACTTATAATTTCAAATATTGATATTTTCGTTCATTAAAGCATTTCTGAGATTGCGACTTTAATTTTGTCAATGTGAATGTCCTTGAACTTCATCAAAGCATGGAGAAATGACAAGAAAAGAGTTTTTATCTGGCATTTCACTTTAGTTTTAATCAAAATAAATTATGGACAAATTGGAGATCAAACAGGGCTCTATTATACAACAAACCCTATATTTTATACTGGATAGTCGGTCCGGTGGAAACCAATGTTTTCCGGACCAAATTTATTTTTACCGGATTTGTTTGGGAATCTCAGGGATACAGTACTAGTCCTGAACAAATCTCTCGACCAATGAAAAAGCGTGTATGAAACAGTATATATCGGAAAACTGTTATTCCAGGGAGCAAAAAAAATATATTTATTATCGAAACACGACAACAATATTGACATGATTGAAATAAAATTTCAATTTTTTTTTTCAACAAAATAGCCGGCGGTCTTTCTCTAAATAAACGGCGAAAATCGCCGGCTACCGACTTCTATTGAAAGCCCTGATTAGGTATATGGTATATATTTTTTACAGAAACAAGTGCCTGTGGATTGAACACTCTCCATCCCCCCACTCCCTCTCTTCAATTAGACCGCTTTATATTACTTTATATTATGGAAATACCTTGTTTTTCAGCATTTACTGAGAGACTTGTTGTGAGATTTTTATTTGGGTGTTAGGTTAGACTTCCGAATATATTTTCTGTTCTGTATCTCCAGCTGGAGATAGTAACTTAGGTTGGAGATACAAAGCAGAAAAATATCTTCTGATGGCATACTCGCACCGTTATCCCACCATATACAAATACATATATCTTCCTCGTTTGTATTCAAGAGGATTGTGCGTTGTAGTCGATAATAGATCCTTTATTTTCTCAGCTTGACTATATATATAGGGGCATATTATCCACTACAACGCACACTTGCCCAATCCTCTTGAATACAAGCGAGGAAAATATATGTATTGTATATGGTGGGATAACGGTGCGAGTATGCCCTTCTGATGTCTAATCTCAAAGAGATTAGGGTGTTATAATGCAATGGATTATAACCCTGTCTCAATCAGGAGTTCAATAATTGGTACGTGTAATTTAAGAAATAATTGTATCAAAGGTCACAGAAATAATATGACCACAGGCACAGTATTTCCCATTCCTAATCCCCAAATTTGTAAATGAATTATTATTAGTATAAAATGTATGCACTAGAAAATGTTTCAAACTATAAATATTTTAAGCATTCTTACCGTGTTGTTATTTCTAAAAATACATCACTATGCACTGTCGCATATGTGATAATCGACATTTAAGTAAAGAATTTAAACTGCAAAAGAAAAAGGATACATTTTATAGAATAGAAAACAAATTTGTGTATATATAATATTATGTAATATATTGTTCTGTTCTATTGTGCAGTATGATTATATGAATGTTGGAAGTTACATTTTTTTTAAATAAGAAAAAATGCATTGACCCATGGGTTCTTGAATTTGTGGTTTCAAAAGAAAAATTGTATTGCGTCAAGATTCGGATTTCCGTTAGTTATTTTAGTGAACTACGAAATCCGTGAAAATAAGAATATAACGAATAATAATGATTTCACGGTAATTTAAATATTTTATTGAACAAAACACAGCCAGTATAATGGGTAATCCCAATTGTACAACTAGAACGTGACACATGATATACAATACGTAACAATAATGACATATGAATGAAATATTAGCAATTACATGTGTGATTTTTTTTAATAAAAATGATTAATTAATAAGGAACCAGAAAAATAATTTAGCAAGTTTGACGGCTTTTGAAATAAAGTTCGTGTTAAATAATGGGAGAAACAGATTCTCCTTCAGTTGCACGTGGGTTACGATATTTCTCCACGCGAGAGAGTTAAATTAAAATTTTAACCACGAGCCGTTAGGCGAGTGGTTAAAATTTTTAATTTAACTCTCGAGAGTGGAGAAATAGCGTAACCCACATGGGCAACTGAAGGAGAATTTGTTTCTCCCATTATTTAACACGAACTTTATTTCAAAAGCCGTCAAACGAGTCAAACGAGTCAAATGCGGGGAAAGGCACGAGACATTTCAATCCTCTAGAGGATTACAGATTTTTCCACCACTGGTTCAGCGGGGTTAAAACGACGTCATGATGGGAGAATATAGGTTCCACTTCATTTAATAGTTAAAACATTTAGTATAGATTTCTTTTGTTTGGAATTTCTTTGACGGTGTTTACTAAAACTTTTCTTATTGGTCAAATAAAGGTACAATGAATTTCATTGGACTAGCCTTCATGTAAATAGTAGAACTCATCTGTAATTATCTCTTTATATACAGTTCGTAATAATTTTTCAAAAACTTAAAGTTTATGGAAAAAGAGTTAAGCAATCTGGCGCAATATCCATTTGGATAGCCGCCATCAAACCCCAAATAATCAATCAATCAATTATCTTTCGGATACAACAGGTAGTCGGGTTTTGAATAACTTAAAAAAAAAAATGTTAATTTTATTATTATTATTTTTTTGTCTTATTCTGTTGTTGAAGCGTCGATCAACTAATTGGAATAAAAAAAAATTAATGAACATTTTGTCGTTTGTTCATTCTTTTCAAAACCCACCCACCCTTTCCCCATTAAATGTATATTGATGGTGAAGTTGCGGTGAATGAAATTTGCATTTCATTTGTGACTCATAGTATTTTTATTTTTGTTATGTTTATTTGATGCTGACAATTATTTCATGAATTGAAAATATTTGTTGTTTATAATCTATGATTACATGTTTATCAGTTATGTTAGAACTCATGACATACAATGTATATATGACTACCTGCAATTGCCAAAATAAAAGTTTTTATCTTAAATTTTTTTTTCTGAATTAATTTATTCACTGTGTATCATCTGTACACGGGAAATAGCTACCACTGAAGCGTAGGATAATATTTTACATTCACAAAAGGTAAGAAATAATAGAATTTTAAGGATTAAAGCTTTATATTTTAATAACATGGCGTTTATTATAGGTCCGGGAATAGTATTTCGTGACATTTAACGATCACTTTACAAGATCAGTCCTGTAATTGATTAAAAATCGAAACTTGCTCATTCCTGGCATTTAAAGATGATACTAAGAGTAGCTAATACATTTGTCAATCATAAACTACGGATACTAGTACATTATGTATATGGTTCAATCAACATAAACAACTAAGTAACACCGGAAATTGATTTCATTTTTGCATCATTAAAGAGAAATCGGATACTTTTTACGATCAGAATGTGTACGGGTTTTAGCGACTTTAGTGTACGGTAGCTATAACCCGTACACAAACACATTATTTTCGGCTAAAACCCGTACACTAACGTCGATATTAATGTTGTCCAATCCAATTACCAGTGTATCAAAAGGGATATAATTTCAGATGTTTCGTCACTAAATTTTACTTTTCCGGTTACGTTTTATTCATGGAAAGCGTCTACATCATTTTATTTCGTAAAATTCTGTGAAGGAAAGTTGTTTTCTGAAGTACTAGCTGAGCATTATAACGCATCAAACAATTTTAATGAAGTTCCTTTATTTTATGAGCCCAAAAAGTATAAGCGGTATTTATCAGGAATCTGCCATATTAACAGTTTCAATGAAAACTTTGTGCTTTCCCAGTAAAACGACTTCTTACTTACCTTGACAACTTGTAAATTGGATGTGTTACGCTTCAGTGGTAGCTATTTCCCGTGTACAGATGATACACAGTGGTATTAAAATCTGTTTATCCTAGACCAACAGACACTGATCTTTCATTAAATCAAAAGCTTTATTCAAATAAGTGCAGATTTTTCTGGAATTTCCCAGGCTTTCGGGATTTAGCAAGTTTATTAAAGGTCGAATGTCATCATTGACCATGTATATTATATCGTTCGGACAGTTTTATATAACGGACAGTATATATAAACGAAATACGTCCTCTGTCTTGTCCTGTTTTTATTTTTGAATCCTAATGGTCAAAATTGTTAAATTTGTCAATGAAAGAATTATAAATCTCTTATTTTAGCCTCGAATTTTGTTTATTATGTTGTTTTGACTATTTTTATAAGTTTTTCGAAGTCACCGACACACACATTATTATTATACCAAAGTTTGTGATGCCCTCCGTTTTTTATAACATATACTCTGCTGTAGGTTGTATACTGTCTCTGTAAATGTTGTCACCATTCCTGTAATAATATAAATGTTGTCACCATTCCTGTAATAATATAAATGTTGTCACCATTCCTGTAATAATATAGAACTGGAGCAGGTTTATTATTAGTTGTTAGCCCGGGCTGGGTTTACCAATAGAATAAGGTCAAGGTGTATAATATTTTTGACACTGCATGTCACTGGACTTTCTTACTTATGCTGTTATAACGCACTGCACTCTAAACAACCCTTCAGTAACTGTTATTGCACAGTTGCACTCCATTCAGAATACCATCATCCCGCCTTTATTTAAATTGATTAAGCACTCTTCCATCTTCCTATAGTCGTGAGGGTGTGGGATTGGGAGGGGCCGATCTAGCGAAATAGCATAAGGCCTCTCTTCATCCTAAATCCGGCACTGGTTGTCAGGCTGGTTATAATCTATGGAATCAAGGAAAGCTTGAAGATTCCAGAAGCCGTAAATAGAAGGAAAGACAATACAATAGGCTAACCATCATCATTGTGTCTATCCCAACTCCCAAGCCATTCCGTCAACTCGTTTTGGTTATTCTGTGTTTAAAATTTAAAGGTTGAAGGTGGGTTGGGTGGCTGCTGGTCTTAGTTCTAATTGATGATACTGTTTAAATTTTTAATCATTTGTAAAAAAAAAAAAAAAAAAAAAAAAAAAAAATACATTCGAAAAATAATTGTTGATGTGTTGATATAAAGGAACGACCATTGCACTTTAAGGGAGAGGGGCTATGTTGTGGCTATTTTTTTTATATAATAAAAATGACCTGAAAAATGTAAAATAACAAATAAATCTGAGTTTTCAATGATAAATTTTACATGGTTTAGATTGGTGTATGGTGCCTAAGCCACTTTCAACAATATTTCAGCTATATCGTGGCGGTCAGTTTTATTGGTGGAGGAAACCGGACTACCCAGAGAAAACCACCGACCTGTCGCAAGTCACTGACAAACTGTATCACATAATGTTGTATCGAGTACACCTCCCCTGAGAGGGGTTCGAACTCACAGCGTTAGTGGAATTTTGTTTTTATTAAATTGACGAAAATTTGCATAATTTTTGTTTCTGGTTCGGGAGGGGGGAGATATATAGCACCATCTAAAAGTAAAATGACAGATCCCTATTTTATATTTTATATCACCATGTCGGACATCCGTTTAATTTTAAAGACGGGAACAGTTGTGCATCTGTTTGGTGTTAATAATAATTCATTTATAAAATATGTAAGATGAATTGCCCGAGGGTAAAGATGGATGTGTATACAATTGTTTTTCACTCAGTTATATTGTTTTTGTCACTAGTTTGCCAGCAGGGTGGAAACTTTATTTACTAATTTTGCCCTGTAAATAGTGGATATCCTGTACGTACATACACTTAATTTAACTGAGAAAATTTGAAGCTCAGCCCTTCGTATGTTCTTTCAATATAAAAAAAATAATAAACTTATGTTTTCCTTTCTGTATTTTGCATAAACAGTATTGAAAAGATTGCTCATGGCAATCAAATATGTGATTCACTAATTTGATAACATCGTGTATCAATGCAACACGGAAGTTGCACAAAAATGTATGCAATTATTTTACCTTTTAACATTAATGAAGTCAGCAATGTAATACCATGTGGATTATATTCACATTCTTTATAGTGGAAATATAATAATATATGTGTGAGACATAACTGTAAGTTGTTTTATTTGTTATTTTAATAGAAAACAAATCAAATCACATAAAACAAATGATTACAACATTAGAAGTTCTAGGTATATTGTTCTTCCCTATCCTAAGGAGAAAGAGCAAAGACTGGTTGGCTCGGAATCGGGATAATGTGTCCGAGTGGGGCGACATGTCTATCCTCGGATTGCTGTTTCACTGAGCTAGCACTATAGAAATCCAACTATAGAGCTGTGTGTTGGTCTAATACAAAGAGGACCTCGTCATCATTTCATTGTAAATTAATTTGTTCTCGCCATGGTATAGCTGAAAAATTACTGAATAGGCGTTAAACAATAACGACTCACTCACTCATTCTCTATTTTATAACTACCCGGCCCTATTTTAGATTTCAGACCTCTATTTGGATAGTGCAATTTTATCATAATTTGGCTATATTATAGTAGCTATATTTTTAATTAAAGCGGCGTCTCTGTAATGGATATAGGGACCCGGGTGGCTCAATGAGTTAGGTCGTTGGATATAGCCACTCATACAAGCCCATCACAAATACGGCGTGGGTTCGCACCCGGCTTTGTAAATTACATAAAAGGTGCACTCGACTCGCAGCCGCAAGTGATAAAGTTTACCAGTTTCTTGCCCATGGTCGGTGGTTCTCTCCGGGTACTCCAGCTTCCTCCACCACTAAAACTGGTTGCCATGATATAGTTGAAAGTGGCATTAAAACACCAAAAATAAACAATCAATCAACCAATCTGTAATGAATATTTTGATTTCAAAACTGAATCAAACCACTTGATATTTATATCCAAGATATTCCAAAGTATTATTTATAGTTGATATAAAACATGACTCTTCTCTGAAAATAACCAGGTTATCTAGAATGAGGAACGAAGAAGGGAAAAATTCCTTGAACTTCTCAGTAGTGTTGTAATTATTTGTTTGATTAATCATATTTGGCAAAAGCGTAGGTCGTAGATTTATTTATAAAATAAAGATAGTTTTTTTCTGTTCTGACCAAAAAGATATATATTCAATATTAAAAAAAAACAAAAAAAACTTGTCAATCATGACTGAAATCCATCCCATGTCCAGTTTCTGATATAAATTTTATAGCCTACATCAAGGATTTATATCCTACTATATAAATTCTTGCCTACATGTACATGATGTATCAGATTCGACTATTGAATCCAACACTGTGTATTTTTTTTTTCTATTAAAAAATCTCGAAAGCTTAAATTTAAGTTCCCTTAAAATGGATTTTGGTTTTTTTTTGACAGTATTGTACATGAGCGATATATATTTACATGAACTTATAAACTAACCAACAGATGTTTATGAAACCTGACAGGATCTATTATCCATATCAAGAATATTTCATTCTTGTTCCCAGGTATTTGGATTTACACGGCGTAAATATTAAACAAATCCAATATTGTAAGTATTACCCCAGTGAAAGTCATGAAATCATGTAAACGTTTTACATGGAAGTCCAATTGCAATAATATCAAGCATTTGTTTGACACCGATTATTTACGTCAGGCAAATAAATTTAAGGAAACAAAGAATTCCATGCACAATGCACGAGGATCACAAAGACAAAAACAGCCTGTTTGTGCCTGTGATGTAGTTTATCATAGAAAGGTAAATACAACGTTCTCAATTTGTAAAATCGTCTCCGTAAAAAGCTGATAGGTGTTAAATTCATGTAATCGTAATCTCGTTGAGATTATCATTAGGATTCCGAAGAAATTTTTGTCTGTATCTTTATCCTGATCCTAGGATGAAGCAGGGAATAAAATAATTCCCTGGAATACAGACAAAAAATTCTTCTTCGGAATCCTAATCTCAACCAAGGATTTATATAAATCCTTGTCTCAACGAGATTAATGTAATCGCGGTTATAGAATATACACAGGCATTTATTAAGATTAAGATTTATTTGTTTCTGTTCCTTGCTACTAACCGTAGTGAAAAAAATTAAAACATACAAGTCGTCTATGTCCGTATACGTATTTACTCTAAGAATATCGGGGTTCACAGATCATTTGAAACTCGATTTACATGTAGTAAATACAATCGCGACCGCAACATTTGCGGTCGTATTTTGTTGTGTCTGTCGTACATTTTTTATAAGGCAGTGGCTATTTTGCGCCGGCAAAATAGCAAAAAAAAAAGATAAATGGCTATTTTGCCGGCACTGATTATTATAGAATTACCATTATTTAAACAAAGCAAAAATGTTTTGAAAAATGTTCTAAATTACCCTGTTCAAGGACGTTAATAATTCAATATACGTCCTTGCCCTGTTTTGATCTTAATACATTGTTTTTTGCATTTCTTTCTTTTTTAATAGTTTTAATTATTATTGATTCTGACTAAGCATTTTATTTAATTTTAAAATTTTAATTCATTAATTTAATTTTCTATATTACCCTGTTTTTATATCTTAGTATTTCTTTATTTTTTAATAGTTATTGATTCTGACTAAGCATTTTATTTATTATACCACCCGCAATGAACCTATGTCGTATGATAACTTGAGTTGTGTTTCTCAGAATGTTTTTGAAATTTTATCAGCAGCTTACCGGTGAAGAGAGGAGGATCCCTTTCATTTTTGACGATTTTCACTTTTGCCGTTCCAGAGTTATTGGACTTGATATGACGGAAAATAGGATGTATACCTTACGTCGTATGATAACTTGAGTAGTGTTTCTCAGAATGTTTGAAATTTTATCAGCATCTTACCGGTGAAGAGAGGAGGATCCCTTTAATTTTTGACGATTTTTGTGAATTCTTAGATCAAGTAATTATCATACGACATAAGGTAAACATCCTATTTTCCCCAGACTATTTTGCCGGTGCCGGCAAAATAGCCACTGCCTTTTTATAATGGTTTCCATTCAATAACTTTTAATTCAAACTTCTAGTGGACTGATTCTTCTGCAACTCGACGACAATGATCCATAGCCCAAAATAAAGGCTTGGGTTGTTAATGGAGACTCTGGTCTTTATAATATTTAGAAACAAGAGGCCTAGCATGCCAAATACTTGAAATACTAAATGTACATTGTGTGTATGTAGCCCTACAGTTTGGTGCATGGCCATGTATCAGCAGGGATCACTCTGGGCTGCGGATTCGCAGCATTGATGCGTTATTATCGGAAATACCGCCCTAAAAGAATGAAAACGCGTCAGACCGCCACTGAAATGTCGGAAATGCCACAGTCATTTTGTGTCATGAGCAGTAGCTGCGGCAAGAAATCAAACTCATTTACTTTCCAATGTATCGAGTGAAAAATTATTTTGAGAGAATCACATATCTGGTTCTTGGCTGACTACCATATCTTGTTCGTATTTCGTATAATAGTAGTATACTAGCGGGAACCAGTTTACAATAACCTTGAACTTCCGTATAAAAAATTTTGATTGGTTACTTTTTCTCAAGTAAAATTCTGATCGGATTCGGTCAAGTAGCGATTTTTTACGGGTTGTTTTATTACATATTTTTGTAGTAATCGTCAGCAATCTGGGAAAATATTTTTTATCCCAGTTTTAAATCGACGAAAAGTTGAATTCAAAAGGGATAACAGGTACCTAATTTTTAAATCAAAATGCAAAATTGATAAAAATTTAAAAAATGCAGAAAATTTAATTCAGATTTGTTCTGGTTATCAAGACCAAGTGAACTGTCAGCAAAATAGGTCTCGGGATAAGCCTCTGAAGCTGTTTCAATTCTGTTAAATCCATTTTCGGCCGGGGGTTTCACCCCCCCCCCCCCCCCCCCCCNCCCCCCCCTGGATCCCCTACGGGGGCGTTGCCCCTTACCCCAACTGGGGGCTATAGCAGCCCCCTGACCTCCGGCCTCATGGCCCTTTGGCCCATCAACATAAAATCCCAGGGTAATCCCTGATCAGATTAGTTTGTTCTGTATTTGTCCACACAGGATTCTATCACCCTGATTTAAAAAAAATATATATTACCTTAATAAGTGTGTATGTTTATTTATTTCATAAGAACTAAATGAATGAAAAAATTATAGAATCAAGAATCAAGAATTTTATTTTTCCAATTTTGGGCCTACAAGGGGCATACAAAGATCAGCATATAAAAGAATGAAAAAACCAAATAAAGAAGACATGACACACTTTGTAATATAATGTTATTCTAGGGTTGATACCACAGCTGATCGAAAAAAACATTTAAGTCAAAGCACAATAATAAATGCTAACACTGACAATTATGAAACGTTATTAATAAATCAGATCAATTAAAGCACAAATATCCTGATGACAATATTATTTACGATGTAAATGTATTCAAGTTAATAAAATAAACTATAATATAAAATAATTGTAACCTTAAACCAATATAAAGTATATCCTGTTGATCATATAGACGTAACTGTTCTCAAGTTAAACCCTTTCAATAAAAAATGACATAATTTTAAAAGTATATTATTATCTTCATTTGTTAGAATCCATAAAAATTAATTTTTTTCAGAAAGGTGAGGAAAATGATCACAATTTCTTTGTATATTATCAATAAAATTATGTCTAATATCACTATATAATGGACATTTTAGTAAAACATGAAATTCATCCTCTACCATACGTAGATTACAGAATTTATATATCCGATTCTCCTTTTCCAATTTTGAATAATTTCCAGAACTGTTTTTAGTTTTTTCGTAGCAACCAGTTTCAATTCGTAAACTATGGGCACTGGTTCTAAATTTGCATAGTATTTGCCTGTTTGTAAATTTTTTGATATGTAAATATTCTTCAAATTTAAAAGTGTCTTTATAAGTAAAATATGTGCATAATTTACCAGTATATTATATATTGTTAAGAAAAATATAGAAAATATTTTACAGAAGATAAGCAAAAACTTTTGTATCATGATGAAGAGAACAAGTTACAATGTATATTAAATGATATTATGGATGATGCTTGCTTTTGCACTCTAGACCAACACACTTAGGTGGATTTCTATAGTGCTAGCTTATTGAAACAACATTCCACAGGAAGCCCCACTGTTAGACATTATCCTGATTCTGTGTCAATCAGCATTTTTTCTAACTCCTTAATGCTGCATGCTTAGCGAAGGAGCATCTAATACCAATTTTATGTTCTTTGGTTTGACCTGGCTGTGAATTAAACCCATAATCTACCACACTTGAGGCGAGCACACTAACCATTACACCGATGTGGTTTGGATTATATATATAAATAATAACTATATTTACAGTTTTAGAAAATTTCAAATGGAAATGTATATAATTTAATTCATTATTCAATAATTGTAGCTGAACAATATACAGGTAACAGCTATATTTTCCTCATTCATATTATAAATTTTTTCGGGCCATCATGTTCGTGATTGTATGGTACAGTACATGTATTTGGATTTACAACTACCTATGCAATCAGTGCCTATCACCACTAAAGTTGTGAGTTCAAATCCCCCTGAAGGCAAGGTGTATTCGATCCAACTTTATGAGATAACATTTGTCATTAAATTACGGCAGGTCAGTGGTTTTCTCAGGGTACTCCGATTTCCTCCACCAATAAAACCCTTAATCCTGCATATATTTTTCCCATCGAATATATTTTTTTTATTGTGGGAGAATGGGGCTTTACTCATATGGTAGTTGCATAAACATACCTACAAAGTAAAAAATCGGCCTAAATTAAAACAACTATTTTACCCACATATTAGTATATAGATTGTACTCCCCCAGAGGGAACCCTAAGCCTGGCATATAGAAATTGTACATACGTTTCCAGTTGCTGTGTACATCCCTTCAAAAAAGAGCATCCACTGGTTGTATGGAACAAATCAAATGGGACATAAATGAATGCCTCATGTTTGGAAAATGACACAATCTTTACATGTGAAAAGCAACTGAATTTGCAGCGAGTTCCTCAGGTCTGATGAGCAACATATTGGTAGATGGTGATCGTTGGTGGGCCATTGCTAGGAACTCACAAAAAATGTTATTTTGACATACATTGAATTTTTTTTTATTCAGATGTGTACAAAATAAAAATTGTTCCAAGTTCTTTACCCATTAGTTTAAGTTATTTCTTCAACACTATCTTTTTTTCTTCTTATTACAGAATGGAGTCGAAAATGCGGTATTTAACCACCTTAACTGGTGGTCTAGAAAATTTTTTATCTACTGGGCAACATTCAGATATAGACATTGTCATAGGTGAGAGGACATTCCCTTGTCATAAAGTCATTCTGTGTGCAATGTCACCCTATTTTGAAGCCATGTTCTACCATGATATGAGAGAAAATCGTGATGGTGTTGTAAAATTACACGACATCGATGAAGACATATTTGAACAAATACTTGAGTTTCTATATACTGGAAAAGATGTCGTTTCAGAAGAAAATGCAGAAAAGATATTTCGAGCAGCTTCTTTGATGCAGATACCATGCCTTCAAGCCACATGTGAAGACTTTTTGTTAACTCAAGTCTCGCCAGATAATTGTATAGGCATATGGAAGATAGCTCAAGCTCACAACTGTGAAAAACTAAAACAGACATCTTTCTTGTTTATCCTGGAAAACTTCCAAGTAATTGCAACAACAGAAGACTTCCTACATCTAGAACTGGATGAGTTGATAGGAATTATAGAATCAGATCTTTTAATTACCCAATCAGAAGAGCTCGTTTGTGACATGGCTATGGAGTGGATCAACCACGATAAAGAATCTCGTCAAGCAAATGCTGGAGCCATTTTGGAAGTTCTACGATTGCCTTTGTTATCGCCAAACTATTTGTGTCATATCTCTGAAAGTAATTATTTTCTACAAAGTGATAGTCAGTGTAAGAAAGTTATACAGGAAGCTATGAAGTATCACACATGTCCTACTAAAAGACAATATTTCACGTCTGTAAGATCTACAAACAGATTCAATGGAAGAGCAGATGACTGTATCGTTCTGATTGGTGGGCTATTGTCAACTACGCCAAGGTTTGTATTCCGCTTTAGACTAGAGTGAAGACCTTATATGTCAACTACAACATTAACAGTAGTCTTCGTGTTTAAAATCTTGACAATTTTGGGTACATCTTACTGTAAATACGAATTTAACATTGAAACGAATCTGAAAAATCATTCCAGTTCCAACCTGTTTTTATCAAAAGAAAACACCTGTTTATTCTTGTCCTCATAAAATTTGTTAAGATACATGTATGTTTCACTGTTAAATTATTTCTATGGAGGGATTTGCAGCTATAAATGTAAGGCTAGATCAACATAAAGTTGTTTGACAATCCCACATGATCGGAAAAATTAACTGATTTTAATTATTTTTTTAGAAAAAGTTTTGAAATTATATTAAAAAGATATAGGCTACTACTTTATTGGGGAGGAGCATGTATGCAAATATAAAGCATGTAATCAATTGAGTAATTTAACTTCTTCAATATATCATATCAAATTTGTTCAAATGTCAAAACTGCTGGCTAAATGTTGTCATCTGATCAAATTCGTTAAAATGTCACCTGTGTGTATTCATTAGGTACCTCTGGTTGCCACTCATCTCGTAAGCGACACAATAAAATACAGAAAACCAACAACAACCAAACTATGAGGGGCCATCATGGTTGTTATCATGTGGTACTTGTATTTACAACGACCTGTGCAATCAGTGCCTATCACCACTATATTATACATAAATGTAGTTGTGAGTTTGAATCCAGCTCACTCGATAGAAGTTTGTCAGTGATTTGCATCAGGTTTGTGATTTTCACCGGGTACTCTGGTTTCCTCCACCAATAAAACTGACTGCCACGATATAACTTAAATATTGTTGAAAGTGGCATTAAACACCATAACCCTAGCTAACACCCAAAGTATGAACAAGATGAAATGTTTAATCATACATGTACGTACAAATATCCTGTATTTTACTTGTTAAATACTTAAAAGAACAACGATTAAGTTGTCGAAATAAAGACTTCATCATCAAAATTTATTTCCTGTTAGTTTACAGTCAGAAACAGAGTCCATGCTTAGCTCAATCAGCTGTACAGATTTATTATGACAATATTAATCTAGGTACAAATGTACAATGTACATGTACACTCATGCCTGACTCACTGGTACAGATTTATTAAGACTAGTACTTATCTATGCCCATGCCAGCAGTGTGTGAAATTAGCGATAGATCTATAGACAATGTCTAGATGTAAAATGAAGCTGGTCTGTCAAATTTTCAAAATTTTGTATATAATGTACAGTGAGGTCTATGTAAAATAAAGATTGGTCTATGATACATGTACTGCAAAACTTAGTGTCAAACACTGCACCAGACTCAATTTTACAGGCTTAACTTACAAATGTACATATATACAAAAAATGTATATACAATGTATTTTCAGGTACCAAACTACCAAGGAAGTATTATGCTATAGTTTTCCACAACAGAAGTGGTTTTATTTACCATCACTTCCATATGACCCAGGTTACGAGTTTGCTACCTGTACCTACGGAAGCAGTCTCTTTGTATCGGGCGGATGGCTTAAGCTTCAGGGACTTGCCGAATATAAGACTCACAAAAATAAATGGAAGGTGTGTCCAGCAATGGCAAATGGTAGATGTGGTCATGTGATGGTTTCTGTCAACAACTCTGTTTTCGTTCTCGGCGGACGTGATGGGAAAGCCCCGGCAATGACGAACATAGAGGAGTACAACCTACTGACAAAGAAATGGACAACTGTGGGAGATCTCCCTTTGGGTGTTAGATCTACATCAGCTGCTGCCATTGGTGAAAAGGTTTATGTGTTTGGTGGTATAACTGAATCTGATAAAGATACAATGTCTGTACAATGTTTTGATACTAGGCATCATACAGTAACAATTTGTGGTGATTTGTCATTCTCCTGTAGACTAACGAGAACAATCACCTTGGATACGGCAGTATATGTCATGGCTCCTGATGGAAGAGTTATAGAATTTTGTGATTCGTCTTTGAATATCCACTCACAAACACAAATGAAAAGGTCTAGGTCAAGTTCTAGTGGTTCGGACAGTGGTCTTGTTGAACCAACGAACACCCCGGTCACAGTCTTCGGTAAACTTGTGTGCAAATTGCCAAATTTTAGCCAACACCATTTTGAAGTTGTACAGTATCGTGGGCACATATTACTTGTAGGTGGGAAAACCCCAGACAATACAATTCTGAAAACCATCATGATTGCTGACATCCATGACAAAGGATATGTAAACAAACTTTTTACTGACCTTGAAATGCCATCTGCTCGTTGGTGTTTTGGTTGTGTCAAATCAGTAATGAATAGAGATTTCCTAAACAATGAATTGTATATATGAATGCAATAGAGGGTAAACTACCATCGACATTGTACAGGATTTTTCTTCCATTTTAGTTGGGAAAATTTGCAGTTGTGAGATATGATGTATGTTTTATATCAAGTATCTGAAATTACAAGTATTTTACCATCTCAATTCTAAATTGAGGAAACACATCAGTACATAATAAAAGGAGAGTCACATAATTGTAGACAGACTTTTCAATTGCAACACTATATAAGTGTATATGTATACATGGTGATTTTACTTTTTTTTAGAATATAACCTACTTTTTCCACCAATCAGATTTTGAGAAGTGACCCATTAAGTGCCACACTTAATCGTTAAGTTTTTCAAAGTGACACAGCTGAAATAGACGTCAGGTGACTGCTTTGATTGACAACTGCTACTAAAAAAATAAACATTATGTACTTTCGAGACAACTTTAATATTACAAATATCTGGTGGTCAAAACAATATTCAATATTAAACATGAAAACAAATAATGAAAATATCCATTCAGAAAATTTAAATTTCCATGTCCATTTTTTCATCACCTTTTACGATCACAATTTTTTTTGTTTGTAACTCTTAATCACCGTACCGTACGGCGTAAGACACAATGGATGAAATCCGGTCATTGTGTTGAACCTCTTGTGAGCTGTTGTGTGGGGATGTCAAGTAGTTGAGACAAAGATATATTTTCGCTTTCATCATTCAACACGTCTTCCATCCACAGGCACTCGACGTCTGGACCCCCCCTTTTCCAGGTTGACCCCCCTTTTTTCCACAAAGTTGAATTTCACTAAATTTATTTTTTCACCCTTAAATACGTGTATTAAACATATTCTTGCCGTGGTAAAATCTGTACCGGGCACTTTCCAGCAGACGTCTAGGGTGTGACGTAAGAAATGTCTGGAACATTGAACCAATGAAAAAGTAGGTTACATTCTAAGTCAGTTAGATTATATTAAGTGAAATTTTATTGGTTAAGAAGGGGGTCGCTTCGCTCGCTCCGCCCCTTCTTAACCATTAAAATTTCACTTAATATACTCTAACTATAACTTAGAAAAGTGAACAGTCGCCGGTGCCATTTCATTTCAAGAAAGACTTCAAAGTATTATTAGATTTAACTTTATTTCCTTATTTATTTACAGGAATTGTGATCAGAAGTCAATGTGATAATAATTATATATACATGTAATTTGTTAGAAGAATTCTGTTTTTATTTATTTATTCATTTTTTTTTTTTTTTTTGGTGATAGTTTTGTTACTTTATTTGTTTTATTTTTGTTTGTTTTTTTGTGTAGTTATCAAGATATTTGTGGCTTAATATTAAGACGGAGTCATCATGGCTGTGATACTAGGGTAGTTTGAAAAGACGTCTACCTGTACATGTGCAATCTGTGTTATGACTACTAGGAGTATCGGTTTAATTCAGGCATTGGCAAGGAGTATAAGACATGCCTATGTGACATACTACAAGTGTGTGGTTTTTTTACACTGACTTCCTCTATCAATAAAACTAACCACTTTAATTTGATATAACTTTTTTTTGTAAATGACACAAATTGTGTGTTAAGTTATGAATTGTTTTCAACTCTTAAACAGATTTAAAAGAATTTTGTGGTATTATATATAGCTTATTGAGAATCTCGCTTCAAATATTACTGATGTTATTATTATAAAGACACTTCATATATACAAATGATATACAGTGAAACCTGCTTAAGCCGAATCTACTTGGGGCCATCTTTTGTGTTCTGGATAAGCAGGTGTTTGGTTTATACAGTTTAAATTGTAAAAGATTTCCTACATGAGGACTTTATGTTAAGTTCCGTTTTATACAGGATTCCGGTTTATTTAGAGTTTGACTTAGACTTGGACAAACATTTTAAATGCATGACACATGTACCATGCTATTGTCATCTTTATAATACCGGTAAACAATACTTCATAAATTCATGCTTATTTCTTGTTTTCATTTGTGACGCAATCCATTTTATTTCAACTAAACATTGTATTCTTTAAGTTGTTTATATTTTAGGATACCATAGATTATAGTGGTCTGTTTTTTTTGTTTTTTGTTTGTTTTTTTTTTTTTTTGCAATTGTTTATTTAAAAAATAGAAAAGTGTTATACAATACAATACATATACGATTATTTATACAAAATAGTGATCTGTAGTTTTTTTTTTGCATTTATTAACATGATTTATAAACTAGCAGTACTCACAATAATCACCGGTCCTCTGGCCTAAGACCAGTTAAACTATATTCGGACCAGTAAATTTTTCACTTTTTATTTTAGAACTATGTAAAAATAAATTCAAGAAATCGATTTAGACCAGTGAATTCAAGAAATTGATTTAGACCAGTGAATTCAAGAAATTGATTTAGACCAGTGAATTCAAGAAATTGATTTAGACCAGTAAATTCAATTTTTTTTTATTTTGAGGACTGAACTTATGAATGACAAGAAATAAATAGTCATCGTCCTTTATTGAGTAATTGGCCTGACAAAAAAGAGGCTGTGTGAGATCTTGTTATGCTCTAGTATTTGTTGTACATCTTTCACATGTTAATAAAAAAATACCTTTGAAAGCAATGGTCAAATTTAATCATAATTAAATTGTATTATGGTATCCATAATGCTAATTTAGTTTCGATTCGTTTGTTGATTGACATATCAGTTGTTAATTACAGTGAAAGCCGTCTAAACCAAACCTCCTTGGGACCAATATTTGTGTTCAGTTTATACAGATTAAATTGACAAAAAATTCCTAATTTGGGACTTAATTTTAAGCTCGGTTTATACAGTATACTGTTTTTCAGGGTTAGCTTTAGACAGGTTTTACTGCATACATGTATATATATAAAATGTGATTGAAGTTCCAGAATTCTGTTTTAATTCTAATTTTTATTATATTCATCAATCGCACGGCTATATTAACATTTTACATATATATATATATATATGTGTGCATGTGACTGATATACAACAGAACAAATATCATTGTATTACATGTACCAACAACAGGTTGTTACATGACCAGTTAACATTGTTTTATGTCAAATCAAATTTTATTACATGTTTTTTAGTCTTTCATTATCAGTGCAATCTTTAGATCTCCTGGCCTATAGAGCCAAGTGAGATATTGTCATCATTTTAGATCCATTGTCGTGTGATTTGTGTTAACATTTTTCATTTCAACTTTTTAGCTCACCTTGCCAAAGGCAATGTGAGCTTTTGCCATCACTTGGCGTCCGTCGTCCGTTAATTTTTCACATTTTAATCTTCTCCTCTGAAACCCCTCAGCCAAATGAACTAAAACTTGGTAGGAAGCATCTATAGAAGGTCCTCTATAAAAAAAAAATGCTCATTTTGGCCCGATCCATCAATAAACATGGCCGCCACAGGCAATTCTTGTTTCTGATTGGCCGATTTTTTAAAATCTTCTAAAACCGCTAGGCCAAATGAACCGACACTTTGTAGAAAGCATCTATGGAAGGTCTTCCATAAAGACTGCTCATTTCTTTGTCTTTCCAAGCATTACAAGAAAAATTGAAAGATATGTATAATATAGAAAAAATGCTAGCCGTTAGAAACAAATGTCTTGCCCAATTTAGTCAAGCATGGAACATTTATAAAGGCGTTATATATTGATCTTTTTTGCATTCTGTTTACTTTGTTACATTTGAATAAAACATGAATCGGACAGTCTATCATATCATATTGAAAAAAACAAATCACTAATATTAACACCAAAATCACAACTGAAAATTTAGTTTCCCCACTATCTCCTTAGTAATTCTTACACATCTCTTTCCTCTCTTTCATTCTCTTAAAAAAAAATCCAACAATATACAATATAAATTTACATGATACTTTTGTAAATATAATTTTTTTGAGAACCAATATTGTGTTGTGTATATATTTATGTAGTATTATATATTTCTAGTAATTCAACCTTTAGGGAACGACCATTTAACTTGAAGAGGGGTTATGGTTTTTTCCCTAAAAAAAAATATTCTGATTCCCAATGTTGCTGAAAAAAATATTCTGATTTTGGTGGAGGAAAAAAATATTCTGATTCAGAGTTTTTGTCATATAACCTAATGTTACATTCTGGAAAAAAAATTCTAACTCTCGTGTTGTCAGAAAAAAAATTTCTCAACGAAAAAAACAAAACATAACCACCACCATCCCCCCCCCCCTTTGCAAGTTAAATGGTCGGCCCCTTATATGATGTATTTTGTTGGAATTTGAAAAATAAACAATTTAAAAAAAAGACTGCTCATTTCGTCCCAATACGTTAACAAACAAGGCCACCACAGGCAATTCTTGTTTCTGATTGGTCGATTTTTTTAAATCTCCTCCTTTGAATCCACATGGCCAAATGAACCAAAACTTGGTAGGAAGCATCTATGGGTGGTCCTCTGTAAAGAATACTCATTTCGTTCTGATTCGTTAACAAACATGGTCGTCACAGTCAATTCTTGTTTCTGATTGGTTGATTTCTAAAAAATCTTCTCCTCTGAAACTGATTGGCCAAATGAACCGAAACTGGGTAGGAATCATATATGGAAGGTCCTCTATAAAGATTGCTCATTTCGTCCCGATCCATTAACAAACATGGCCGCCACAGGCGATTCTTGTTTCTGATTGGCCGATTTTTAGAAATTTTCTCCTCTGAAACCGCTTTGCCAGATGAACCGAAACTTGGTAGGAAGCATCTATGTGTGGTCCTCTATAAAGATTGCTCATGTCGTGCCGATTCGGTAAGAAACATGGCTGCCACAGGCGATTCTTGTTTCTGATTCGCCGATTTTTACAAATCTTCTCCTCTGAAACGGCTTTGCCAAATGACCGAAACTTGGTAGGAAGCATCTATGGGAGGTCCTCTATTAAGATTGCACATTTCATCTTGAGCTATTAACAAACATGGCCGTCACAGGCAATTCTTGTTTCTGATTGGTCAATTTCTAAAAATGTTTTTCCTCTAAAACCACATGGCCAAATGAAATGAAATTTAGTAGGAAGCATCTACGTAAGGTCCTTTATAAAGATTGCTCATTTCGTTCCGATCCGTTGGCAAACATGGATGCTATAGGCAATTCTTGTTTCTGGTTGGTCGATTTCTAAAAATCTTCTTCTCTGAAACTGCTTAGCCAAATGAACCAAAATTTGCTGGGAAGCACCTATGGAAGGCTATGTATTAAGTTTCCTCAAAACAGAATGAAAGGTCAGCGACACCGGCTCAGCCCACTGAGCCTCTAGTTTTTTATTGCAATAATCACTAGACAACATGCTGTTTGGGTGGTCCTCATTATTTTGTGTGATTGGAAATTCAAAATGGTTCTGTGGCAAATTATGCTTTCTGATTGGTTGAAATTTCAAATATTTTTTTCTGAGAGAAACCATATATTTGATTAAATTTTTACATGGTATGTATTTTCCTTACATGACCCTGTATAAGTTTGTGTTTTGTTTGTCAATTGGAAATCCAAGATGTATGTCACCTGATGATAAAGTTCTAACATACAAAAATGTAAGACCTATGGGAATACAAGTAAAATTTGGACTCAAACTGCATGTATAGCTAGGTGAGTGACACAGGCTCATGCAGGTGAATATCTAGTTAATATTAGTTAAGAGAATAAAGGTGACACATGTGATATAAGTATCTGCCTGTATGCTGAGGTACACAGTCAAGAGTTAGTTGAACCATATAATAATAGATTAAGAAATTATGAAATGGCCAGGCTGATATTAAAGAGTTAACAATTTGTGCAATGTGTTGTAGTTTTTAGCTTACTTGTATTTTTCATGTTTCTTATCTTATGAGTGATACGACGTTATGTGAGCCTCTAGTTTCAGTTTTTTGTCCTGAAATTTCTCCATCATGCACCATAATTTGATGTCTTGTGTTTTATACATTTGTCGTTATGTTATTATTTGATAATAAGAAGAGTTTGAAGATACTAGAGGGGTAATCAGAAGCCATAAATCAAAGAAAGGGAGACAATACAATAGACAAAGGTACAAGATACTAAAGGGGCAATCAGAAGCCGTAAATCATAGAAAGACAGACAATACAATAGACAAATGTACAAGATACTAAAGGGGCAATCAGAAGCCGTAAATCCTAGAAAGGTAGACAATACAATAGACAAATGTACAAGATACTAAAGGGGCAATCAGAAGCTGTAAATCATAGAAAGACAGACAATACAATAGACAAATGTACAAGATACTAAAGGGGCAATCAGAAGCTGTAAATCCTAGAAAGGTAGACAATACAATAGACAAATGTACAAGATACTAAAGGGGCAATCAGAAGCTGTAAATCATAGAAAGGTAGACAATACAATAGACAAATGTACAAGATACTAAAGGAGCAATCAGAAGCTGTAAATCATAGAAAGGTAGACAAATGTACAAGATACTAAAGGAGCAATCAAAAGCTGTAAATCATAGAAAGGTAGACAAATGTACAAGATACTAAAGGAGCAATCAGAAGCTGTAAATCATAGAAAGGTAGACAAATGTACAAGATACTAAAGGAGCAATCAGAAGCCGTAAATCCTAGAAAGACAGACAATACAATAGACAAATGTACAAGATACTAAAGAAGCAATCAGAAGCTGTAAATCCTAGAAAGGTAGACAAATGTACAAGATACTAAAGGGGCAATCAGAAGCCGTAAATCATAGAAAGGCAGACAATACAATAGACAAATGTACAAGATACTAAAGGGGCAATCAGAAG
>MJUT01048070.1:43416-53637 GCA_002080005.1 Gigantidas platifrons | reverse complement strand
CCCCCCCCCCCCACCTTTCAAGTTAAATGGTCGGTCCCTTAAGGACATGAAAGAAAGGGGGGAAAAAACAGACCCTTAAAATTTTGACTTGATAAAAATATGAGCTGTTGTTATTGTTTGTTTATTTTTATTTGGCCACTGAGAATCTATATCAAAATGGGTTAGAGATTGGGATCCTACCAATCAGTTTAACCTCAAGACAGGACCTAGATTCCCACAATCTAATTATAATCAGATGTTTGTTATATCATTTTTTTTTATTATTATTATTTTTTTTTTTTTGGCAATACACTAACATCTTAATGGCATCCAGGTTAGGGTCATGTCAGGGTTCGTATTTTCTACCAGCCAGTCGGTGACCAGTCTACTCAATCTTTAGGTATAACAAGATGAACTGTGAGCTAATGCTCACTTATGATACCCCCGCATATATGTTAAATTCTGGACAAAAATTTTGCGCTTTGCACGAAAAAAAAAAAATATTCCAACTTTCGTGTTGTCTGAAAAAAAAAATTCTGAACGAAAAAAAAACCCATAACCCCCTGCAAGTTAAATGGTTGGTCCCTTAGTGTATCTGTTAATCAACAAACAAAGAAAAATTGTACAGTAAAACTTGTCTAAACCGAACCCCTTTGGGTCTGAATAATTTGTTCAGTTTAGACAGGTGTTTGGTTTACACAGGTTCAAATTACATAGACACTTAGTAGATGGGATTGTAAAGTCTGTTTGGTTTGGGCAGGTTTGTGGTTTTCTCAGGGTTCGTTTTAGACAGGTTTCATCGTATAAAAATATCTAATTTTGATTATATTGAGGCATCTATAGTTGTCCTATCTGCGTATAAAATTTTAATGTTTCACAGATTTTTTATTTCATATTGTTGTTTTTGTTGGTTGTATGTCATGATCGTGATTGTATGGTAGTTGGATTTACAACTACCTGTGCAATCAGTGCCTATCACCACTACATTTGTGAGTTTGACCTCTGTACATGGAGAGGTATACTCTGTACAATATTATGTGATAAAGCTTGTCAGTGACTTGCGACAGATCAGTGTTTTTCTCCAGGTACTCCGGTTTTCTCCACCAATAAAAATGCCTGCCATGATATAACTGAAATATTTTTGAAAGTGGCATAAAACACTATAAACCCCAAACCCTATTGTAAACTTTTACTGTTTTAATTTTTAGTTCAGAAACAAATAAGACATTTTGTTCTATTTAATGTCTATATAAATAAGCAGGACTCTACAATAGCTGCTCTGTGACAAAAATACAATCTAGTAAAGGATTATGCCATTAAAACACTGGTATACAAAACAATTGTTTATGTGATATTTACTTTCTATAAATATATACACACTTCACCATATACAGACATCAATACAATCAACAATATTCAGTAGTTAACATGGTGATATTTTATAAATCAGAAATAAAATTTACATCCCTCTGGTGCATTTTGAAGATTTTTTTTTTTGTTGTTGACTTTTAGAAATAATAAATCATTGTGATTTTGAACTAAATGGAAAAAAAATAACTTCAGTTGTGAAGATTTTCTGCTCTCTTTGCTTATTCTTGTGGAAACGCTTTCTAAAATACTTATTACAAATGATTTATTCTGTCAATATCAACAAAATATGAAATGACCACACGATGGTCAGGACTCTAAAGCAAAATCATTTAAATATTAAATATTTATATAAAGCTGATGTGGTTCACTTTTTAGTTTTTTCATTAATAGTATAAATATGTTAAGAGTGATCAGCATGAAACAGCCACGTCTATATAATCAAGGAAAAGTTAGTATAAGCAAAAAAAAAACTCGATAAGAATATCACAAAATTTAAAAATTTGTCAGAACTCGACTAAAGTATCATCCCACGAGGTATTTTAATGAAAAAAATTACCCAAATTTATATTAAAAATAAAATTTTAGATATACACAATGTATTTATTTATGTAGTATATGTTAGAAATATCAATGACCTACATTTGAATGTCATGCCTCATGTTAAATTTTCAAAAGGTAGTCGCATTGTAAAGTGTGAAGATAATAACCTCTCTACAAGTTCAGAGGTACATTTTAAAAGTTTCAAAAACAATCAAAATCATTTTGAAATGCATTGTTGGTTCACATGTAGTAAATAGTCTGCTGTGTTTTTAAATCGTTTCACCTTAAAAGTTTTATCAAATTTAAAATGATTCAACTTCTGAAACATATTCAACATGCATTAGAGTGTCGTGTGAACGCAATACGTTTTTTTCCCAAAAATATTTTAGTTTTGACGTCTGAAAACAGGTTGGTTTCTGAAATGTTTCAAACTAAGATGTTTGAGATGAAACCTATCAAAAACAGTTTCCATGGGAACTCAGCATAACAATGTGATTACTGTCATTTTATAAAAGTCTATAATTATCAGCTTGCAAACTTTATCAAACCAAGTGGTACTATGATTTGTCCAGAGAAAACAGCATTTTCTTCAGATTTTTATATTTATTCTATGTAACATGCTTCTATCAGTACATATTCACTGATAACAAGGAGAAGTACCTTAGATAAACCTTAAAATCCTCTCCTCTTGCCAGGGATGATTTTGGCAAGAAAATAAAATCAATGAAAATCAATGAAAAATAGCTGAAACCATCTACACCTGCTTTCAAAATCATCATTTTTGACTTGTTCTAGAATAAATACATATGAGTATTCAAGTTGGTGTTTATCTCGGATCTGAAAATTAAAAAGCAAAAAAAAAAAAAAAAAAAAAAAATGAAGCAGCTTTTGCAAAAGTCTACTGTACAAACCTACAAGCAATTAAATTGATCAAATGTGATCTTTACTTTAAAAAAATAACTAGTCATAAAAAATTATGATTTACAAGTTTGTAATATACAAAAAAAAAATACAAAATTAATTATACATTACTGACATTCTCAAAAAAATGTACTACACATAAGGCCAAAATTGTTATAAATCACATTTTAATATAGATCTCTAATTCCAAATGTATATAGATGAAATACATTGATATTTTTCAAGTGCATGTGCAATTGTGCATCGTGTTTCTTTTTATTTTGTAAATAAATAGCTGAACCTTTCCATATAAGAGGTACTCCTAAATTTGTTTATTTCTCAAAATTTCCAATATATAAACAAAATATATAATTGATGATATGATTGAAAATTAAAGCTTGGTAACAAAATATGAAAATTTTACTGAAAAAAAACGGAAAAAAACACAGTTCTAAGATCTACAACATTTATCACATAAAAAAGTCTTATATCTACAATAGAAGATAATTATTCTTAATTAGATATGTATGTACATTGAAACAGAAATAAATACCTGTATTATAAGTACACCTTAGGCATGGATAATAAGTGTCGTATTATATGTCAATTTGAATCAAAATTTTAAAACGTAAAATTATAATTAACTTTTTAAACAAGGGTTACAAGGTCATGTGAGCCTCTAGTTTCAGTTGTTTTTTTTTGTCCTGGACATAAGTTTTACTGTATTTTTCATTTTTCTTGTCTTGTGATAAGATAATAAGTGTTGTATTATATGCCAATTTGAATCAATATTTTATGACATAATATTAAAATTACCTTTTCAAACATGGGTTACAGTTTCTATTTTCAAAATATTGAAATACAGACAAGTTTTTTAAACACTAGGTCACATGTCCTACATAAAAAGAAAGTAGGTTTTCCTCCACGATGTTACATTTCACAGGGGGAAAAAAAAAATTCTCTACAGTTTTCCATTAATACACCAACAGAAGTAGAGAAATATTATGAGGGATATTAAATTACTCATAAGCATCATTTAACAAATATCAATTTTAACTCAAGAAATAAAAAGCAACAAAATTTGCTCCAAATAATGAAAATGTATAAAAAAAAAATCAGATCGGTTAAAAAAGGATGTCAAAAGTTTTCTGTTACAGAAAGATTTCTAAAAAAAAGTCATTTTAAATCAGTGGACATGTTGACATTAAAAGGTTTTCAAGAATTTCTGGACAAATATTGTAAATAACTTTGACTTTCTTGAAAATCTGACTGGACATACATTTTAACATACACTATATATATAAAAAAAAATGTATGAATGATTAACATGTACACAAGTGTAAAATCCTATGACAGTTTTACCACAAATAACTCAACCATACAAATATGAAAAAAAAACATGGAAACAAGAAATCAAGTATAATCATGTGTGCTATAAAATAAATGAAAAAAAAAATGAATATGGTGACTGAACATCCCACCATTCCAAAGCCAGTTATATCCATTGAATTATTCTCATATTTTTCCACACTGCCGTCAAATCATTGTAATGGCCGAAAAAGTGCTCTGCATGTTATTTAGTGGGTAAATCACACAAATTATTGAAAAGTATACTGTTTCATTTGAATTACATTGTAATTGTAATATTTCTCTTATTTCACAAACAATATATTGACATCAACTATTGCAGCTTGAAATGAACTACTCTACCACACGTGTAAAATGTTATTTGGGGTGTTTTCTTGACAGTAATACAGCAAAGTTACCCATTCTAATTGCAATATAAATACAAGATAATATTACCCTTCTCTATACAGTATGTATATAATCCAACCTTATTGTGTCTTAAACATATTTTATTCACAATATATGAATGGGATTGAGCAATAGGCTGTACCTACATTTTGTATACAAGCTCTCTCAATTTGTCCAGATTGATTTTACTTTAAAATAGCCAATTTTTTTAATTATCTGGTATAAATTAAGATAAAAGGTACTATGTACAGACCAAATGTCTACTGAACTTGGAGCTGTCCGAGAAAACACCTTTTCCATGTTAAGATAAGACTGTATTACCTATCTTGTTGGCAAACAAATTATATTTTCTTGCAGATATTTCATCTGGGTTTTTTTCATTATTATAACAGTCATAATTTAATACGACATCTATAAGGCAATGAAAATAATGCTTTGTTTTTGTTGACATATTGTAATAAATAGATTTGATTGGTCAGAAAGATTTTTTTACTTCTGTGTCTGTCCTAAGACAGGACCTGGATTTCCAATGTCATGTGTCATGGTCTTTTTTTTTTTGTGTTCAGTGATTGTTCATTTTGTGGATATTGGTGGATTTGCTTACCATTACTGTTTAAACTTTCATTTCATAATTGCTTCTAAAGGAAATTAAAAAAAAACAATTTTTTGGGGTCAAAATGATCTTTTTACAAACTTTTCATGCAGAAAGCTGAAACACAATATCTTTTTTGCTTGGCCTTTAAAGAAAAATATGAGAGTAATCTTCCCTGAGGAACCTACACACATTCATATACATATACAGCAATAATTTAACACTGTTACTTATACAATACACATACAGAGTCTATAAAACTATCCATTATGATATACTAGTATTACAATTACTATATAAGTATATATAGGTCAGTGACTTATCAACTTACAGCTATTTACTGAAAAAGTAGGTTTAGGTGAAAAAAAAAAGCTACATGTATGTTTAAAACTTTTGTGGTATTCAATAATCTGGCTTTCTATACTGGTAAAAAATTACCCAAAAATTACTAATTGTTGACTTAGACCATGTACCAAAATAATATCTAAATTAATAAGTGTAAAAATGGAGTCAGATTCATATGAAGGAGAACGTTTTAGAATTCTGTAGTTGAACATCACTTTATAGCAGATATGATAAAAACAATATTGTATTATTAAAGTAAAAAAAAAATCAGAAATTGTCACAAGTTTTAATGTTTTTTTTTTGTTTTTTTTTTAATTTACAAATCGTGAAATATATATTGGAACTGTAGTGAATTAAACCTGAACTCTTTAATTATAATTCTTTATGATTATAGAATCAAACATATAAAAGCTGGTACATTTTAAACACATTATTTCATTTTGACTACCGATAGTTTGTTTTGATAACTGGCAAAATAATGAACCATCATGTCAACAACATTTCATTAATAATAAAACCAAAACTGAAATGTCAGTGTCAATGTGGACTTTTCATAATTTTACTACAAAAAACCAATATATTATCCAGTTTGCATAATTAGATATACCACACTCATTTTTAACACCCTCCTACCATTTATAAACAAATCTAGAAAAAAAAACATCCTGAAGATCTAGTACTGTGTACGTGTTTCGTACGTGGTATGAGTAGTTGTGACGGTGCCTCCTCCAGTAGTATTGGTACTTCCTGCTGGACGCTGCTGGCCTTCTTGGAATTTACGGAACTGGAAGAAGGTATCAACAGCCAAAACACCTACTGTAATAAAGCTGAAGATCTGAAAAGAACAAAAAAAAGTATATATTTAATTTTTGAAACAGTTTCTACTAAAAAAAAGTAGATATCAAATTTAGTGCACACGACGTTTCGGGAATAACCTTCATCAGGTACGCTCAAAGTCAAAAGATTGGAAAGCAAAATAATTTAAAAATCTTTGGGAGCATTTGTCATTTTTACAGAATAAACTTACCGGTATTCTGTAATTTACAGAAGAAAAATTCAATTTATATACCTCATCTCAATTTCCCATTTTATGATGTGAACAAGTATTCATTTTTCCAGTTTTAAATGAGAAATGGGGTCAACGGTTATCAGTATTATTTTTTTTACAACTTATAACAACCTTTTTGCAGGGGCCTGAGTGGCTCAATGAGTTAGGTAGTTAGATTACCTAACAACTCATACAAGGCTATCACCAATACGGCTTGGGTTCGCGCCCGGCTTTGTAAATTACACAAAAGGGTGCACTCGACTCATAGCTGCAAGTGATAAAGTTTACCAGTTGCTTTTCCATGGTCGGTGGTTCTCTCCGGGTACTCCGACTTCCTCCACCACTTAAAACTGTTCACCATGATATAGTTGAAATATTGCTGAAAGTGGTGTTAAACACAATAAATCAAATCAATCAAATCAACAACCTTTCTGAAAAGTTGGTCACAGAAATTGGGTCAACACTTATCAGTACTATCTATATTATAACAGCATTTCACAAATGTGGGTCACATAAATAAGGTAAAAGAGATACCAGTTTTATTTACTTTATAACAGTGTTTTACAAATGTGGGTCACATAAATAAGGTAAAAGAGATACCAGTTTTATTTACTTTATAACAGTGTTTTACAAAACTGGGTTACAGAAATTGAGTGAACTGTTATTAGCATTATCATTAATATAAACAGTGTTTTGCAAGACTGTGTCACTTCTATTTCATTCACAATTTCACAATATCTAATTTAGCTTAAAAAACAGGGTCCCTCTAAAACAAGAAACGAAACAGAAACGAAACGGAACCTGACGAAACGAAATGAAACAAGGTGAAACAAAACGAAATGGAAATCGAATCGAAATAAAATTGAAACGAAACAACACGAGAGGAAAAAAATCAACCAAATTCATTCCTATTTATATATACTTCATGTACATATATTAAACACGTTTGAAAATAAACCCAATGAAACGAGCAGAACTAGAAGTACATTACTTATCACGAACAGATAGTGCTAAATTATGTTATGAGAGATGAAAAGGTTCGAAATATGTAATAAACACCGTTGCTACACTTCTAAAAACTTGTGTCAAGACAAATCCAGAAAAAAATGAAATCGAATAAAAAAACAAATTCAAAGTACTCCGTAAAGTGTGATTTTAGGGAGAGTTGCACAAATTCCATTGGCATGTTCTCAAAAGTTCTTGTCAAGCGGAATTTAACGAAATAAAACTCACTGAAATCAAACAAAAATGAAGAAAAAAATCGGCTGCACCAAGTGCATAATACGCCCCACATAATACGCCCATTTATACAATAGTTCTGCAAAGTTTAAAGCGAATTGGTCAAGAACCCGCATAGTTTGAAGTGAATTGGCCAAGGGGTTCTGAAATTAGAGAGCTTTGAGGCAGTTTTGTTTTCACTTTGGCCTAAAAAAAAATATCTGCAATAATTCTCAAATTGTGTGTTATATAAAAAGACTGTTTAATATGACTGCCGAGAGAATGTCCCTTCACGCGTACATTTCGTGTCAATTTCATGAAAAAACGTGCAACATATAAATATATTTATATGATAAGTTAATCACGTGCCTCTTCTTCTTCGTTTACGGAACATCCATCAACATATTGATGATTATTTTCCGGCGCATGCCTGGCATGCCTCACGTAGAGTAGATCATGCAAACCCTTCCGATGCACCTGGTGATACTCCCGGTTTTTGTGTGAGGGTTCAGATTGCTAGTGCTTTTATTTTTTTATGGCATTCGTTATCAAATCTGTTTATTTGTTTTGTCCTTGTTGTTTCAGCAGTGTAATATGGGTGAGGTGGAAGAAGAAAGTCATTTTCTATCATTTTGTAATCAACACACGGAGGGAGGACAGACAAAATCTAAATAAACTCATAATTCAAAGTTGTCCTAACCTTTTAAACGTGAATTCACAAGAACAATTTATTTGGTTAATGACTTGAAAAAACACAACTGTATAGAAAATAAGAAGTCAGTTTATCCAGAGAAATTATAAATGATGCATGTCAGTATTTCATTTTATTGTTAACTTTACATTGCTTGCAGTTCTGGATCTGACACGGGGAAACACCATCCCCTGGTGTCTTTCCAAGTATTGCAACCAGTGGCAATACACCCACACTAATCATGATCGTTATAATATGTCTTCGCCTTTTGTGGGCCCTTGATTGGAACAATAAAGTTATGTTATGTTATCATCTCTATTTGTGTAATCTCTGTATCACCATTTTGTTTTGGACCCAGGATTTTCTGGATTATCCCTTTGGCTTGTTGCTTTGATATGAAGAACTCCCCTATCCACAGTTCACCGAACTGTTAATACTAGTGACAGGGATAAACAGAGCTTTGCTAAATTTTAAACTATGGGAATGTATTAGATATGTTTCGAAACATTATCCTTTTTGACGTTTCGGTTTTGTTTTGTTTCGTTTCAATTCACTTTTTCGTTTCGTTTCGATTTCCATTTCGTTTCGTTTCATTTCGCCCGGTTCCGTTTTGTTTCGTTTCGTCTGGTTTCACTTCGTTTCGCAAGGTTTCTTTTCGTTTCGCCAGGTTTTGGTTCGTTTCGTTTGTTTCGTTTCTTGTTTTAGAGGGACCCTCAAAAACAAGAGATATCAGAACCACATCATATCCACTTAAAGTTCTACACTGACATTCAACCTAAAATAATAAAAGGTCGTAATTATATATGAATTAATAAAACATGCCATTGTTTTACCTGGTATATTAAATTTTGTAAAACACAACCCTGTATAAAAATGTGCTTGAGGGATAAATTACGTATCAACCTGATTATGATGATCTTGATATTAGCATGTGTAAGTAGCACTCTCATTTACACCTTAAATAGGTCATACCATTGTGGTCGTGATAGTATGGTAGTTGGATTTACAATTACTTATGCAATCAGTGTGTATCACCACTGAAGTTCTGAGTTTGAATCCCGCTTAGGCGAGGTGTACTCGATACAACACTATGTGATAAAGTTCGTCAATGACAGGTCATTGGTTTTCTCCAGGCACGCTGCTTTCCTCCACTAATAACACCGACAGCTACAATATAACTGTAAAATTGTTGAAAGAGGCGATAAACACCATAACCCTTCAGCTTACAGAAATGATGTAATGACCTAATTATTCTTTGAAAGTCAGGTAACAACCAGGACTGGGCTGCACAAATATCAATTAAATGAATAGTTAATTAAAATTTAATAGTTTATTGCTCATTATAATAAGCCCCTCACCCTTCCAGCTTAAGTTGACAGCAAAATAAGGGCCATAGCTTCACAACAGAAAAAGTGGTAATTTCCAAAATCAAGCCGGCTGGTCTTCCTTTTATGGTCTCTGACCTTGTGTATAAATTTCAAATGATTTTTTTTTTTTTTTTTTTGAAATCTGTACATTTGTTAGTTAAAAAACATTGAATACCGGTACCTTATCCCGGCCTCGTTAATGTTAGTATAAACGATTTAATATATAATTATTAGTATTTGTTAGTATATATAAGATAATAAAAAAATTTAAGCATGATACATATAACAGACAGTACCCTTGAATATTTATGATCATATTATCTATATTATCAATATAGTTTCTAACAAAAATACAGATTTTCAATTATACATTTTTTTTGGGTTAAATCTAATAATAATATTATGTTTTAAATAT
>MJUT01048070.1:24182-36022 GCA_002080005.1 Gigantidas platifrons | reverse complement strand
AAAGTTCTTTGTATTTGTGCCTGATTTGTTCCAAAGAGTGTTGTCCACATCATCGCTTGTCCAAATAGTACACCCCAAAAAGTATAACGTGTGTATGGATTAAAACTAAAACTAAAATTAAAAAAAAAATTACATTCATTGGGATGATTTTTTATACAGGAACATATGAAGTAGCAACATATAAAAAAAAGCATGAATTATTGAAAAGAGGTTATTGCCAGTCGGACACATAGCTTGTACTTATTCTTAGGTTCGTGTCATAAATGATAAACTTGTATTTCACTGGCGCTAAACTGATCGTGGTAACTGCAGTTACAACGATCACAACATGGCGGAGGTAGAAATAGGTCAGATCGTTTTCTGCTAATTTCTCCATTCTAACGTGTTGTTGTCAAGAATTACTCAGCCACAAGGTTGATATGTACGATTTTGTTGTATGTGTGTGTTCTTGATACCATATATGGTTTCGTTACCAAGAAAATTGCCGTCGGAAATTTAAGGAAAATAATCGTAACTCCATAAATTATTTTTTGTATGACAATCGTATTTTGGAGTTACGATTATCTTCCTTAAATTTCCGACGGAAATTTTCTTGGTAACGAGATCATTATATATGGTATCAAGAACACACACATACAACAAAATCGTACAGATCAACCTTGTGGCTGAGTAATTCTTGACAACAACACCTTAGAATGGAGAAATTAGTAGAAAACGATCTCACCTATTTCTACCTCCGCCATGTTTTGATTGTCGTAACTGCAGTTACCACGATCAGTTTACTGCCAGTGGTATTTGATCTAAGGTTGCATTGATTATACACCTCGAATACTGTTAGCTGTGTTTTCCCAGTTAAACGAAAAGCATGATTGCATGGATATACCATTTAACACTGACTGTATGTTTTCAATGGTATTGATCAAACACGTGACACTTGTCTGTCTTGTGACAACAGTCGTATTGGTGTTTGTTTGTTTGTTTATGGTGTTTAACGCCTCTTTCAACAATATTTCAGTTTTATCGTATCGGTCAGTTTTATCGTATCGGTCAGTTTAATTAGTGAAGGAAACCGTAGAACCCAGAGAAAACCACCGACCTGTCACAAATCACTGACAAATTGTTGTATTGATAAATCATAGCACTGACTATAAGGTATGGGGCTAGTTGCATCGATAAATTATTGTACATTGACTGTGAGGTATCAGTTATATTAATAAATCATTGTACATTGACGATGTGGTATCAGTTGTATCGATAAATAATTTTATACTGATTGTATGGTATCGGTTTTATCGATAAATCATTTTACAATGATTGTGTGGTATCAATTGTATCGATAAATCATTTTATACTGATTGTGTGGTATCAATTGTATCGATAAATCATTTTACACTGAATGTGTGGTATCGATTTTATTCATTAGTCATTTAACTCTTCTTGAGCAATGAGTGCAAAATCAAGAACATGGCGTTATGTACTCAATGCAGCCGTATATATGATCATGTTTATCAGGTGACGGTTGTCAGTTTTGGTGATTTTCACCGTACTATATTTAAAAAAACAATATTGAAAGTGACATTAAACACCGATAACACATGTCTCACTTTCTTGATTTATTACATTTCATGTGATGCTTTCTTTCATTTTGGAGTCTTTTTTTTATTTAAATATTAGATACATGTTATATATTTACTCTGTAAACTGTATTCGTTCATGCTCTCCAGCTATCCTCCATGCTTCAGACATCCCACCTACTTCAACTGATCCCCATATCAGTGCGACTATTACCCCCAGAAACATTAAACCCGCCTGGAAGCAGTCAGTCCATAACACAGCTTTCATTCCACCCTAAAGTTAAAAACTGTGTTTTTGTCACATTTTAGAAACAAATATGATAATCATTATGATTCCTAATTTTTTTAAGTATTTATAGATTATAAATGAAAATATGTTAACCTGGCGGTTATTTTCATTTCAGAAATGTTTTTTTTCTTTCCTTGATTATCGACAATACTAATACGCACTTGGCCGTGCGTAACATGAGTGTCCTATAAGAAATAGGAACTTCATCCCCTACGAAAGCATCTATCCTCACCTCGGTCATGTTTTGGTGGTGGGGTTCTTGTTTTTTTTTTTTTTTTTTTTTCTACGTTGTGCTGTTTTCTTTGTTTGTTTTCGTCCTGTGTTTTGTGTCCAATGTTGCGTTTATTCTCGAATTGTCGATTCTTGACTAACCTCTTCGGTTCTCACGTTTTATTTTCTAAGGCATATTTTTAAATATAACTATATAATACCGGTATTGCTATCTTGGTTAATTTTACCATGTCACAAATTCGTTAGATCAACTGATAAGCACATTTTTTCATTGTTTATTTCCGTTTATTATCCACCAATTATATATCTAAGAACAATAACTTACTACAGCTGTATATACAGTACACACAATTCCAACAGATAGAACTGCTCCCCAAAGCGAAAACCCCGTAACTGCAAAACATAAAAATGTTAGTATTTTAGTGTTTAGTTTAATATTATTTTATTGCAAATGGGATCGCACAAAAAGTGATCTCAACTTATGGACTGTACTCTCCTTATAGTTATTGTTTTTGGGCATGTAAAGATGGTAACACCTTAAAATCTAAATGTAGGATATGATAGTTTGATTGCAAAACAAAGACATAGCAGCTGTGTTGTGATTTGGTATTTATTGAGTTCACATTTTACTTCAACATTCCGATAATTCTCAATAATTAGCGTGGGAGTCAATTTTCGCCCTCGAATATCGTGGTGTGAAATAGTAATGACTTCCTTCCACACAAATGCGCCATCTTTTTGTTCGACGCTAGATGCAAATTGTTATGCTTGTTCGTGTGATCCCTGATTTGATTTGTACTTCTCTTTAAACCTCTCCGCGCCATCTTTCCAATTTTAAATACGAAATGTCATTCGTGTTCATGTGACACTTGTACGGCGTTAACAATGCATAGGTCAGTATCACAAAATGAAGAGAAAAAAGAATTGACACCTTGTCGGGAAAGTTTCAAAATCTAATTGACAAATAGTAGAAACCGATACCTCTAACACACATATATACATGACCTCACACTCTTCTGTCTTGGTATAGACACTTCAACAAAATACAACTATTTTTAAACATGCTTTTAAATATATTAAAGACTCCAAAAGATTTACAATTGTCTAAATGATCTAAAGAACCAACACACATCTCCAAAAGTATTTATTTTCCTTTCTTTTCTTTCGTATATTGTCTTTATCTATGTTTTTGTATATAATCATTCTGTGTTTATTTATCACTATGTATATTATATACATATCATATCATTTCATTTCATTGCGCATGCTAATAAATATTGTAAATAATTGTATCCGGGAGAAGACTTCATAAGTTGGAAAAAATCCTTATTTGTTATATTTAGCAAATAAAAATATGTTTAAACTAAAACAGGCACTTCAATAAAACGTGGCTTAAGAATTTTGTGATTTCTACTGTTTTTGTGTTTTTCTTGGAGTTACATATACCGTCGAAGATGAAAACTATCAAAACTCGCTCCAATGGCAGTTATTATGTAGTCCTAAATAAAGAAATAATTACAAGAGCTATTAACTGTCAAACACGATTGAATGTCCACAATAATTACATCCCCAAATATATTTTTTTTTCTAGAAATATGTTACACACCTAAATACATGTATTTGAAGCTTATATTATATCATTGTATGTCTCAATGCTGTTTTATTGTCTATGCTTTCGGCAGTGTAATCCGCTAGGCCCTTTGGATAATCCGTAGTCACTACGGAATCCCGGATAAACTCATCTCCATCATAAAGGTGCTCTATTCAGACTTAAGTGTCAGAGTTATCTGTGGGTCAAATTTATCAGAGGAATTTAAATTAAAGACAGGGGTTAAACAAGGATATCTGCTTTCCCCTCTCCTTTTCACCTTTTGTATTGATTGGGTTATGAGAGAAACCACTAAGAACAAACAGACGGGAATCAGCTGGACTATGTCAGAAATGGTAGAAGACCTAGACTTCGCGGATGACATCGCACTAAGTACTATCTCATCGACATCGAGATATACAAGAAAAAAACTAACCAGCTAGTAACTTCAGCAGCAAAAATAGGTCTCAAAATCAATATTGCTAAAACTAAAATAATGAAGATAAATACTAGAGCAGATGAACCCATTACCCTAGATGGAACAAGCATTGAAGAAGTCAACGATTTTATCTCTCTAGGATGTAAGATCACCACTGATGGGGACTCTGAGATAGATGTCCAAGCTCGGATTTCAAAAGCCACAGGAGTGTATGCTGCACTCCGTAACATCTGGAGGTCCTCGTAGATCAGTAACCATACCAAAGTCAGGATTTTCAAAAGCAGTGTACTTGGAGTCCTCCTGTATGGTGCTGAATCTTGGAAAGTAACAAATGCCATTACAACCAGGCTTGATGTTTTCCAGACTCGATGCATCCGCAGAATACTATGCATCTTCTGGCCAAATACCATCTCAAATGACGAGCTGTACAAGAGGACCAACACCACCCCACTATCTCAGGAGATAATAAGACGAAGATGGACATGGATTGGCCACGTGTGTAGAATGCACCAAACCTCCATCCCCAGGGTTGTATTGAGATGGACACCAACTGGAAAGAGGAAGAGGGGTAGACCCAAGGAGACCTGGAGAAGCTCTGTGGAGAAGGAGATGAAAGAAAAAGACTGGACATGGGGGACAGTTCAGCATTGGTCCCAAGACAGACAGGCATGGAAGTCTCGGGTGATGGCCTTATGTGCATTCCAGCACGAAGAGGACTAAGTAAGTAAATTAAGAAATAATTACAAGAGCTATTAACTGTCAAACACGATTGAATGTCCACAATAATTACATCCCCAAATATATTTTTTTTTCTAGAAATATGTTACACACCTAAATACATGTATTTGAAGCTTATATTACATCATTGTATGTCTCAGTGCTGTTGTATTGTCTATGCGTATTGTGATGTTTTTCCTGGTCTCTCTACGATTTTATCTTTGTCTTAAGCGTCTTATAAATGGTCAATGTGGATATTAATGTAATTACCACATTTATCAATTGTATGTACATTCCAGTGAAGTGCAAATTAGGGATTGGAATGCTTTTTATTCCAATCATATTTCACTCTAAACATATGTATTTCGAGACCATGGTCAAGTTCGTAATATCCAACTATTATTTGTGATTAAAACATCACGCTTTAGATGAAATTACCTACCTGCATTAAATGCCAACGCAGGTGCGTACAATACAATTGACATGTACATTATCTGAAAAAAATGTTATAGAGCAAAATCAACCATACACTAAGTAAAACAGCAAAACTAAAAGGAAATTGTCAGAAGAACACAAAAATAGAGCAATATCATCCATATACTAACATCAATGCCAACAGATTTAAGTTTGTCTGATTCCGGTGAATATGATAAAAAAAATATTTTCCTACTTTGTTTTTGAATTAACGCGTAAAATAGAATGTCAATATGTATGACATTACTTTGTATGGTACTGGCATTTTTCTAGGGTAAACATATTTAAACACCTTCATATGACATTGACATTTTTTCTAGCAGATATCTAATTTAGTACCAAAACATATGCATAGTCACAGTTTCGTATGATAATAACATTTTTACTTGGCCAAACACGGATATACATGTGACATTCCCACTTTGAAGTTTAATCACTTCTGTTTCTGCCTCTATGTAGTCGCCATCAATAGGTTGATGATTCTACTACTTTTGGGTGTGCGCAGTACAAAGATAATTCAAAATAATTTTGAAAAGTGCTATATAATATTTACAGGTGCCAGTAAAAACAGACTTTATCACTTATTCCAGCTGGCTGGTGAGGACCTTGAAGGTTTCAAGACTCCCTGCATTGGCAACGTTGGCTGGCAGTGAATTCCACTTAAAGGGGCATTTGCGGTAGGCACTACCAACAAAATTTGTGGGCGGAGCTTATCATCAAAAATGCCCTTTGATATTAACAGCATAATTTTGAAACTGTATGTCACATGACTAACGTGACCTAAAGGTCACATATCTCAGAAGTTCGAATTTTCAAAGTGATTTTTGTAGATTTTTAGACTGATGAAGAATATTATTTTTAATCAGAATGAAAGTTTCATAGGGAGGAACACTTGTGACCATGCCTGTCAGATATTTTGCTCCAAAAGTAACTGTTAAACTATGTATCATTGATTTTTCCTCCTCGAGATAATCGTGGTAAAAAACTGAACAATCTGAATGTTTGCTCCGCCCACAGCTATTTATACCCACGGTCCTGGGTATAAATACAAAAATTAAAATAAGGAAAACGTTCGATCTGCTTTGTGAATATTGTATTATCAAATGAATGAAAAGGGGGATAACTTTTTTTGCCTACTACACACGATATATACCTTTGAAAATTTAACCCAACAGTATTAGAATTAGATAGTTGAGCTGACAATGTTTTTGTTCCCCTTGACGGGATTTGAACTCACCCCACTGGTATACTGCTGCATCAATCGCTTAGCCTTATGTCTAGTGCCCAAGATAACTTAGCCTCATCTTCCATATATATATATCAGTCTTTGGTTAGCAGTTTTAATTTTCTATAATTCCACATACTTGTGATATTAGGAACGTATATGTAGTATTTATTGGTTAAAAGTTAAGTATAGAGCTCATCTACTGTCTATGGAGCTGTCGTACATTTACTGGAGCCACGAGTTCTATTCATCGCTGAATGTTCTTACTTACATCCACACACTTGCCATTAATTAATCAATGAAAATACAGCAATATTAAACGATAAAAAGCATAAAAACGATGTTCGGTTCGTCTTTACCTGCAATTGTTTGTAGGAGGACTCGTGTTTTATTTACGTTGTGTTTGTTTACGCAGTGGTGTCCAACACATGTTGCGTTGTGTTTTTGTTTTGTTTTTCTTCGTCTTGGTGTACTCTATGTTGCCAGTTTCTCTGGTTTGTCCATTTTTAATTGGCCCTTCGGTATTCCCTAACGTTTATTTATATAAGGTGTAATTATCTATCATTTATTTACTTACCATATACATACAGAAACAGATTGTCACCAATACTCTCACTTTCCTACTGAAACGTAGTTCTAGATACTGAAATAGAAATCGTTAACCCCGTTTGACATCAACAACATATGAAGTTCAATGATTGTTCCCAATATTGTCAGCCAATTTAAGTAAAACTTTATATTATTTGATATAAAAAAATGTTTACCATAATTATCAGCTAACTTCAATCGTTGGGTCAGGTGACATTGTCATCATTATATCTCCTTTGCCTCATTATTCAATGATGTCTTTTTTACACTATTAATGTTCTTCCCTGAAACCACTATCCCATTTAAAGTCAAACTAAGTGGGGAAAGATAGGATGGTCAACGGCACATCTGAGAAACTACATATATGATCGGACACAAGCAATGCATATAATTTCATTGGATTATCTTTTTGTTCAAAGTTTCCGCTCTTCCCGTGGAAAGATAGTATGCGAAAAAGATTTCCTATTCACTGTAGACACACTTGTGATACAGTAATACCGGCTTAAAAGGCATTAGTATACATGTCTTAGATAGTGAAGTGCATGTACTAAGCCACAAATTACGTGCGTTAAGAGTTCTCCGATTTTTGTTTTGTTTTGGAAACTGTTCTGATGATGTATTTTTTTATTATTTTTTTTTGGGATTTCATATTAATACTATTCTGTCTATAAACTGGATGAATGTTATGTTATTTCTAATTCCGTTACTCAGTTACATGTGTAACAATGCAAACATACATAAAAGAGTAAATATGGCGATATAAATTGAAACAGACTTAAATGTTGCGGTTTTTTGTTGTTTTTTTTTAACAACGTAATATCTTTTATTCAAACGATTGCTACAATTAATACGCCAAAAGTCCAAGCTCCTTTTGATGTTTCCCTGTGACTGTAAGCGTACTTTTATTCCGGCGTGCATAATTTCCGGTTAGGGTTAGGGTTAGGGTTAGGGTTAGGATTAGGGTTAGATTTAGGATTAGCATGGAACAAATAACCTAGTGTAATAATTCCTCTGGAAATTATACACTAGTGTAACTTGTTCTCTGGAAAGAATATACTGGTGGAAAGAACAAACTGTTACATTTACATCCTGTTTTGATTATCCAGGGCTATAATCAGAATATATGATATATATACAACCTAAATACAATTTACTTGGGAGATTGGATAGACTGCCAAGGAAACCAAGATTCGAAAAATGTGAAAAATTATAATGCCACCGTTTCTTTACCATCAATAGGTCAATATTCAGAACTGCAACCATACTCTGCTATCCATTTTTTTTACCTGACTTGTATTTCTGACTGAATGTTTAGTCATGTCCTTTCATAATTAAGTACAAGAGGCAGAAGAAATATTTAATTTGAATTTTAATCTTCGTTTTATTGGAGGTCGTGCTGTCATAAATCCGCCAGATACGAAATGTTCAGGATTTAAAACTATATTTTCTAAATTTGTTTCATTATTGCTACATTACTTAGAACATGATAGTGATCATCAAATTGTATTATCGATGATATCGACTCGGGTTTTACGACAAAATATATATGGAATGGAAACACAAACTAAATATATATTTGTCCCAAAGGTGACCTCTTAATACAGGTTTGACTGTATATCTATCTATATATATATATAAACCTGTATTAAGAGGTCACCGTCACCTTTGGGTTAAATGAAAAGTTGCCTTTCAAGACAGGTGACCTCTTAGAGGTTCAATTTATATGAAATGTTCTATGATGGGACAGGAAAAGGGTGACCTTTTAAGACAGATGACTGCTTAATAGAGGTGACCTCTTGGGCAGGTTTGACTGTATATATATACACACACATCTATGTGTGAATACCGATTATATTTCATATATCCTTTCTTGTTAACTGCACCTTAAATACAATGAACCCTGACGCATTGGAACCTAGTATTCCCTACTAGTGGTTGTTAAATATAATGTGTTCTTGAGAAAAGTGACAAATCTTTTCTTTATCTATTGATGTTATAATGAAACCATTACAATCCTTATCCTTACGGTACACGAACGTTCTCTGCCGATTTTGAAATGAGATTTGTGTTGCTTTAGTTTTTTGTGTTTTGCTCTGAAGATGATTGTTTGGGTTTTTTGTCCATTTTCTTTCTGCCATTGTATTGTCTGTTCTCCTTCGATTTACGGCTTCAGAATAACACGTTGGTATATTCAAATTTTTTTTAGACGGTAAACAAACTACATGTATATACTATACCTCGTAAGCACTGGTAAGTTTAAGATTGTAGAAAATCGGTATATAAACATGTGCCGACAAGAATATTGCTATTGGATACGAAAATATTAACCACATAAGCATTGTATTGAAGACATATATTTCTGCTGGATATCCAATTATTGCTATAGATGACATAAAACTAGCAAATAAAGACAAGGCTACTGGTACTATCCCCATGTTTCCACCGGCTAATAAAACATCCTTGGTACTCTGGTTGTGTCTATACTTAATAGCGTTATATAACCCTATACTTAGAGATATAGTTAATGTGATACCAAACAAAATATAATCCAAAATACCAAACGTATTTTTCGTCGTCTCCATTGTATACTAGTAGCAGTTTTGGTTTCTCAATGAATGATGAAGATTTCACCCTTATTATTATACATTTAATTATGCATGGTCATGGGATATTCGTGTTCACCCTGACATACTGTTATCATGGTTTATAGTATTGACAAATAATTTTTGATGGCATTATTTAGTACAATATAAATTGAAAACTACTTCTTAGTGTGAATAGCGTTTTCTAATGATAAAAACGTAGATATCAAATTTAGTGCACACGACACAGTTTCTGGAATAACGTTGATCAAGTACGCTCAAAATAAAATAAAAAGATTGGAAAGCCAAATAATTTAAATGTGTTTGAGAGAAATAAAGCTAAAGGGCCTAAACAGGTTAGTCAAAAACGACAAGGGTTACCTATGACTGAGGGAATGGGGGCCTTAGTTTTGATCAAAATTACATTATCTAGAAACTGTAAATTTCAATTATAACATTTACTGTTAAACAGTAAAGATAATACTGAAATAATTTGAATAAGTTTATGACACAAGATGAAAACATTGAAGTTTAAAATACCTTTTTGATATGGAGTGTTATTAAACGTTAGGGAAAACCGAAGGGACAATCAAGAATGGACAATCCAAGAACACCGGCAACATTGGGCACACAAGACACAGGACGAAGACAAACAACACAGAAAACTACAATGATGAGCAACACGGATACCACCCGGTGGTAAAGCCAGGAGCTCTTGGAGGGTAAGCAGTTCCTGTTTTTATAAGAAACCCGCCATGGTACAACATGTAAAGGTAAACTTAAATTTTCCTGACATTTTTAACATGAAATTCGTGTTCGACGCGGTAGAGCACAGTCTGTTACATTATGTATTACTTTTATTAAGTGATAAGCCATGTATTATGAATTTGTTTTAACATTGGCAGCATAGTTTACACATACAAAACAATGACAATTCAGTCTTTAGTAGTCCAACCGTCTTGTTCCTATATCACCACTAAAGTTGCGAGTTCAAATCCCGCTCATGATGATGTGTACTCGATACAACATTATGTGATAAAAGTTTGTCAGTGACTAAATTTGCGACAGAATAGTGGGTTTTCTCCGGGTACTCCGATTTCCTCCACGAATAAAACAGATCGCCAGAATATATCTCAAGTATTGTTGAAAGTAACGTTGTTGAACACCATAATCATATCCCCTACTCTTGTTCCTATGATAAAAATAGCAAATTCACTGGAAATATATTCAATCAAAGTCATATTATGTATACAAACCTGTAAAGGGCCGTCGTGGTCGTGATCGCATGGTAGTTGGATTTGTAACTACCTATGCAATCGGTGATTATCACCAGTAAATTTGTGAGTTCGAATCCAGCTTATGACGAGATGTATTCGATACAACATTATGTGATAAAGTTTATCAGTGAATTGTGACATGTCGGTGGTTTTCTCAGGCTACTCCGGTTCCCTACATCAATAATAGTGACTGCCACGATATAACTGAAATATTGTTGAAAGTGGCATTAAACACCATAATCCTAACCCTACAAACCTGTGGTATAAATGTCAGTCGAACAGATTCCACATGTAAATCCATAGTCTCGCTCTTTACCAACCTAAGCAGGCGCGGATCCAAGCGGGGGTGCATCCGACGCTCCCCCCCCCCCCCCACCTAAAAAAAGATTGGCGTGACTGGACTGACAATCACTTGATATTAAATTCGGCGTCCTATAGTATTTAACAATTGCCAATTTACAAACAATCAAAACAGAATATTCCTGAAAACGACAAACAAAAGGTATTATTTATTTAGCCAGTGTTCTAAATTATATTCGGTGTAATTAAACAGATATATCATATTGGGAGGCGTATTTTCGAAAAATACCCCTCCCAAGCATGATATATCTGCTCATAGTATTACATTATAATATAGAAAACATTTATCAAATGTACTTTTGTTATACCATATACTTGTTAAAAATACCAACTATTAATTTTTCGAATAATGCTATCAATCAAATATATAATTAGTCATTATGGAAATTGATGAGTGTTTTTGATATATTAATTTTCTTTTTTATTAAAAAAAATAAAACATTAATTTCCTTGTACTACAATTTAAATTAATTACTACAAAATATTTATATATATA
>MJUT01048070.1:6173-23436 GCA_002080005.1 Gigantidas platifrons | reverse complement strand
CCCAGGCAAGTGAACGGTCATGTATGTGTGTGTAAGGGGTACGACTCTGTTTCTACAATGTTTCGATTATATTTTGGAACTGTTCCGACACTGTGGTATTTTGTTTTGTATTTTTCATTATCGGAAACACTGTACTACCAAGACCATATGATGTAAACTGACAAGTAGGGCTGTCGTTACCACGATCATAAGGTATTTATAATAACATCTACCTATGTAAACTGACAAGTGGAGCTGTCGTTACCACGACCATAAGGTATTTGTAATAACATCTACCTGTGTAAACTGACAAGTGGAGCTGTCGTTACCACGATCATAAGGTATTTGTAATAACATCTACCTATGTAAACTGACAAGTGGAGCTGTCGTTACCACGATCATAAGGCAATTGTAATAACATCTACCTGTGTAAACTGACAAGTGGGGCTGTCGTTACCACGATCATAAGGTATTTATAATAACATCTACCTGTGTAAACTGACAAGTGGGGCTGTCGTTACCACGATCACAAGGTATTTATAATAACATCTACCTGTGTAAACTGACAAGTGGGGCTGTCGCTACCACGATCATAAGGTATTTATAATAACATCTACCTGTGTAAACTGACAAGTGGAGCTGTCGTTACCACGATCATAAGGTATTTGTAATAACATCTACCTACACAATCAGTGTCAATCACCACAAAAGTTAGTTCGATTGCGTCCGTAGTCACAATTGTATTAGATACACAATTGTGTGACAAAGCTATCAGAGTTATCGTTCTTTATTGCAGATTTCAGAGATAAATCTGGAAGGGATTGTGTTTGTCAGTGACTGGCGGTATGTCGGTCGTTTGTGCTCTCAACCGAAAGCAAGTCCGTATAAATAAACGCTAGAGAATACAGAAGGGGCGATCAAAAATGAACAATCCAGAGAAACTGGCACAAGACGAAGAAAAACACAATATAATATGTGTTGGACACCACTATACTTAAACAAACACAAAACCATAAATATGTTATCAGAAATAGCTTAGTTATACGTAAAGAGTACCCGCCTTTGTATTCTAAAGTGGTTGCAAGTAATTGTACATATAAATGTTAGAACTTATATTCGTATATGCTAGGCTCCTAGTTATGTATTTGTTTGTCTCTTAACAACAGTCTATCTTTCCACTGATATATTTTGTTGAATACATTATGATGCAGATAGATTGAATATTCGATAATGTTGATAAGATTTTTTCCAAACACAAAAGATATAGAAAAGTATTTATCAAGATAGACAATTGTGATGGCTGCATACAATCAGAATACAATTGTGATGGCTGTATACAATCAGAATACAGGACTTACTCCTTTGTGGTTTACTCCGAACCGGAGAGGTTTGAGTATCCTTTCTGGCAAATAAGGAAATACTACGTCAAATATTGGACAGATCAGTCTAGCATCTATTGTCCGTGGATCATTTTTTCCTACAACACATGAAAAATATTTTATCCAATATACACATCAACCTATATAAGTATAACAATTTCTGTAGAATATTGTCTTGTATTTGATAATGGGACGGAAAATAAATTTATTAATCAATTAATGAAGATATCTATATAGAAATAAATAGGTAAAATATTATATATCCATTGTTTAAAGAAAATCCTGTCGTCAGCGCTCTTGTATATTCAAAGGTAAAGAAATAGGACTTAGATTCTGGGATGATGCATGCAGCCTATTCTCCGAAAAGCTTAAAGATACCAAATGTGTAATCAGAATCTGTAAATCGAAGAACAGACAATATAATTACCAAAATTAAAAGGACAATTAGTCATCAAATGGTCAACAAAATACCACAAAGAAAGGGTGGTTCACAAATATGACTAACATTTTAACTGTATACATACCAGTTATCAAGGACACAGTCATTCCCACAACTACTACTATTAACACAGCTGTAAAACTGTACCACACGTACGACAGGGTATATAACTTATTGATAGGGTTCCTACAAGAAATATAGTCAGTATTTACCACTGATCCTTTATTAGTACTCACACGTGTTGTCTTTTAGAGAATGTAACTGTTCCAGCGTATAATATAATCTATAAATCACGGGTGATGGGAACATGTATACATTTATTCCGCTTTTAATGTTTCAATGTACTACTCTTTTGTATTATTTTGTTTTAAATTGATTTGAATATGATATTGTATTGTGTTGTTTGACGTGCTGCTCTTCCCACTGTTATGTTATATCATTTTATTATGTATCATATCTGCTGCTCCTCGGGCTTTTATGTCGTATTGGATCTGCTACTCCTCGGGCTTTTACGTTATATTGGATCTGCTATTCCTCGGGCTTTTATGTCGTATTGGATCTGATACTCCTCGGGCTTTTACGTTGAACTGGATCTGCTATTCCTCGGACTTTTATGTCGTATTGGATCTGCTACTCCTCAGGTTTTTACGTTGTATTGGATCTGCTATTCCTCGGACCTTTTTGTCGTATTTGATCTGCTTCTCCTCGGATTTTTATTAGATCTGCTATTTCTCCTACTTATTTTATTGTTAAACTATTATTTTGTATTGTATCGGATCTGCTTCTCATCAAATGTTTGTATCATATTGCTTTGTGTTGTATTGAATCTGTTGGACATCTATGTTGTATTGTATCAGATACTCCTCTAAGTTTTGTATTACATTGTTTTTATGTTGTATCGTATCATTTACCACTCAGACTTTTGTAACTTGTTTTATGTTGTATCCTATCATTTACTACTCAGACTTTTGTAACTTGTTTTATGTTGTATCCTATCATTTACCACTCAGACTTTTGTATCTTGTTTTAAGCTGTATCTTATCATTTACTACTCAGACTTTTGTAACTTGTTTTATGTTGTATCGTATCATCTACCCCTCAGATTTTTGTATTACACTGTGTTAATGTTGTATTAGATCTGACATTGGTATCAAATTGTTTTTATGCGATATCAGAGCAGCTACTCTTCAGATTTTTCCTTAGGGACTGGTGAAAAAAAGGTTCCTTTGTCTTAAACCCATAGAGCTGCTCAGCAAGTCAGCTTTGGTGGATACGGGAAGACCTCTGTATTCCCCTCCATGGACAGTTGTCATGTTAATGCGAAAAGACCGACCGTGGAAAATAGTGGGTAGCATGCTTGGAGAGTGCCACGCTCCCTGCCAGCCTAAGACCTCTTTTATAAATTTGGAAAAACACAGTAGTCGCATTGTAGCCACCATAAAAGATTAAATTTTTCGTCCCTAATCATACTATTTCATTGCCAGTCAAAAGTCATTGGCCCAGTTGAGCCTTCATCGCTTCTCACATTTCTATATAGTTGTTATATATTATTAAGCTTATTCTCGTCCTGAATAGTGCTGAATCAATCAATCAATCAATCAATCAATCAATCATACTTTTGAATATAGCTTTACATTGTATTGGATCAGCTCATCCTCGGATTTTGAGGTGTCAAAATATATTTGTGTACACAAAATTTGTACTTTGATAGCCCCCCTCCCTTTTTCCTACTACAAATACTTACTCATCCTCTACGACTGGTGTTAAATCTATAGTTGCGTTATATAATGAAGTCGTTGTACTGTAGGTATAATTAGTAAATGTCTGAGAAATGTTTGTGAAGACTGTAAAATTTGGACAGCCTTCTAATGAGATCGGGGTTCTTCCTAGATCTGGTTTAGTTATATAAGCTCCAATACCAATCCAGAACATCATTATTAAGCTACAAAATAAACCACTGTATGCTCCCTGAAACAAATATATGTATTCAAAATATAATTAAGTCTGTGCAACTACTAGAAAGAATGGAACGCCACAAAGTTTAATTACGTCTTTGCAATTAATAGAAAGAATGAAATGCCACAAAATATAATTATGTCTTTGCAATTAATAGAAAGAATGAAATGCCACAAAATATAATTACGTCTTTGCAACTACTAGAAAGAATGAAATGCCACAAAATATAATTACGTCTTTGCAACTACTAGAAAGAATGGAATGTCACAAAATATAATTAGGTCTTTGCAACTACTAGAAAGAATGGAATGTCACAAAATATAATTACGTCTTTGCAACTACTAGAAAGAATGGAATGTCACATTCTGAAAGATTGTTTTTAGTAAGACATGCTATGGATGTAAATGAACATGAGAGACTATCAAATTTTCCACTTAAACACTACAGTAAAGGAGAATTGCTTTTATTTATGTTCTACATTTCATAGTCAACGTTCCTTGCTATGTTTCTGTTTGAACTGTCAATCCAGGCTTTATTGGTATTTTGTTGCATGTGTTATATAACTTTTAACAACAAACCTGTTCCCATGATTATTCGTTTTCGAAATTTCATTACTTAATCTATCTTACCGTACTTACCCATTTGTTAGCCCATGGAAATATCATACCGAGAGTAAATAGTCCTAACATAGGAGCTCCAAACATACCAAAAACAGCTAAAGCTGCCTGAAAATATCAAATATTTCTTATATAATAATAATGTATATTTAGAAGCAGTGTTGAGACCAAGATTATCGGGAATTGACTCGCGAGTCAGAAATGTGTTTTCAAACGAAACAGTAAGCAGATTAATTACTTTTTTTAAATCAGTAACATTTCTTCAAATTTTACCAAATATTTCTCGTTGAAAACTGCATGGTTCACACTGTTTATTTTTTGCATTTTTCAGGTCAATTTATTTTTATTTATCTGTAGATACCGTATGTATGTAATATGAAACTGCTAATACAAAGGCAAAATAGTATAACAACAACAAGTAAAAGCTAATATAATATTATAGACGTGATTTCGAGTAACATCAAGGATACTGTTATCCAATAGATTACTTAAATTGTGTTTCTTTAAGAGTTGTTGTATACTGTTTATGTCTGGGTTAGTCCTGCTTAAATGTAAAATAATTACCTGTAATATACCTGCTTAAATGTCAAATAATTACCTGTAATATACCTGCTTAAATGTCAAATAATTACCTGTAATATACCTGCTTAAATGTCAAATAATTACCTGTAATATACCTGCTTAAATGTCAAATAATTACCTGTAATATACCTCCTTAAATGTCAAATAATTACCTGTAATATACCTCCCAATAGAGATGCTACATACGTCAAACTTAGACAGATTACACCAAACACTATAGCTGTAAGAAAAATACATACAATGTATATTTTGAATTATCATTAAGCATATTTTCCTTGCTCAAAATATTAGTAAATGTGATTTTAGCACAGGTTAACACAACAATTATTTAAAGCTCACTCCATACAATTTACAACAAATCACATGACAGCAACCATGAAAACATACAAAGAAATTATTCAATTTACATACAAATATTTTAGTTTAACCTTAGTCAAATTTAACCTGTTAAACAGAACACCATACATAATAGATTAGGTTGGTTTGGAATGAGGTTTAATTGCAATTAACATTTCTTTGTATATTCTTAGAACAGCCGGGTACAGCTATATTAAAAATATAGTTTAGTTTAGTTCACCAAACTGCATTCCTGTCATTATCCGGGCCACAATGATATAGAAAAACAATTTAATGCATAATCTTTAATCCTCCGTTAACCGCCCACAGTAATATTAAAAATAATAACTTCCCTTATTTCGTAGCAACTACCTAAGGCTATACAATCAGTGCCTATCACCACTGATCTTGTGAGTTCGAATCTCGATCAGAGCGAGGAGTACAACGTTATGTGATTAAGTTTGTCAGTGACTTGCGACAGGTCGGGTGGTTTTCTCTGGGTACTCCGGTTTCCTCCATCAATAAAACTGATGGCCACGATGTAACTGAAATGTTGTTGAAAGTGGCGTTAAACTCCATCAAACAATAACAAAAAACATATTTCGTAACTGTATAAACAATAGCAATATCAGTACTCTCAATGCAATGTATTGTTAGATCTTAATGGATTACTTATCATAATAAATGTGACCCAAGCAACATATTATATCGAAAGGAATATTTAGTGCAAGAAAAGGGAGTAATCAGAAGCTGTAAATCAAAGAAAAATGACGAACAATGATCTACAAAACACTACACAGAAATTTAAATATCGAGCAACACGAACTCCACTAAAATCCGGGGGTGACTTATCCTCGTATTTCATTATTATCAATATATCGTTTAGAACACCCTTACCTAATATTTTAGTGAGTAGAGAAGCTCTCCTTTCTGAAATGTTTGGAGCAATATAAGGTTTAATGATATCTTGTAACATGACGGCTGATAAAGAATTTAGCCCTGAAGATAAGGTGCTGAAAAGAGAACAAAAACATGAAATATCAGTCATGATTTCTTTTGTTCTAAGAGTAATGACATTTAACAACAACCCGTTTGTTTTATATAGACAAGTATGTTTTATTTCTAATGATCTTGTACTTGTCTAAGTTATTATCAATTTTGTTCACGCCACGATATACTTAGTAGCTGAAATACTGCTAAAGTTGGCGTTAAACCCCCATGAATCAATTATTTAACCTGCCTTCTTAGCACCTAGTAGTCAGTAGTCAATTATCTATGATCATTCACTTATCCTCCTACTATACTATTTATTCTTGTATTATCATTCGTTTTTTTGGTAGTGTGTGGTCTTTTTGTGACTGTCACAAGCCATTGCCTGAATTTACAATGCCATTTGTCGTGCTCTCTTTTATGTTCTATTAGTTGCGAAAGCGGGAGGTTTGGCGCCGTAAATTCTGATTCAACCCACCATTTCTTTGGAAATGCGTGTACCAAGTCAGGGTCATTACGGTTTTGCCAGTTTTCCGGTTGTTGACTGATTTTGTCTGTTTGTATACTTATGAGTTTTGCCTTTCCCTTTGGAAGATTGTTCAGAGTTCGGTAATTTTGTTATTACCCTTATGTTCTATTAGTTGATGTGAGAGGTGATTGTTCGCTTTGGTGATATTTGTGGAATTGTTGACTATTTAAACTTCTTTTCATAAACATGTGGTGAAAAGAGAACAAAAAAAAAGTAGCATAGCAAACATGTGTTTCAAATTTCTGTAAGAACTTGCGTTCTTGTTTCTATTCTAATATCCAAATATTTTATTTTTGTATAAATACCTACTTCAATATTGTATAATTTAATAGTCAAGACGGGTGTCACTAGTGGAGTAAGAACTGCTACCCTTCCGGAGCACCTGATTTCCCCCCTCCCCCCTCCGGTATTTAGTGGGTTTCGTGTTCCTCGATCTTTAGCTTTTTTTGTATTTTTGTAGATCGTTGTTTGTCCTTTTGTTCTTTTCTTTTGGTCATTGTATTGTCTGTCCTTCGATTTACGGATTCTGATTGACCCTTTGGTATCTTCAAACTCTTCACAAAAAAAAACAATATAAACTACTTACCTTAAACCTCCACTAAATATAGAGGCAAAACGAAAACTAAATACCTTAAACTTCTACTAAATATAGAGGCAACAAAATATAAACTACTTACCTTAAACCTCCACTAAATATAGAGGCAACAAAATATAAACTACTCACCTTAAACCTCCACTAAATATAGAGGCAAAACTAAAACTAATTACCTTAAACCTCCACTAAATATAGAGGCAACAAAATATAAACTACTTACCTTAAACCTCCACTAAATATAGAGGCAAAACTAAAACTAATTACCTTAGACCTCCACTAAATATAGAGGCAACGAATAGTCCTGGTACACCTGGTACATGTCCCATAATATCCATTACAAATAAAGGGTAAAGCTAGAAAACATAATAAACATTATAACACATTATAAACTTGCAAAACTGTTGAATTTATACATAGAAATTATTTTCCAGCTTACTTGATTGAATATGACACAAAATATTTCGGAATACCTGAGTTACTGTTTTCAGTGGAGTTCATGTTGATCAGTCAGTAGGTTGTCTGTGTGCTGTTATATCGACCATTGTTTGTCTGTTTGTCCATTTTCTTTTGTAAATCACAAAAAAGGTGCACTCGACTCGCAGCCGCAAGTGATAAAGTTTACCAGTTGCTTGCCCAGGTTCGGTGGTTCTTTCCGGGTACTCCGGCTTCTTCCACCACTAAAACTGTCGTCATGATATAGCTGAAATATTGCTGAAAGTGGCGTTAAACACCAAAATTCAAATTCAAATTATTTTGGCCATTGCATCGTCTGTTATTGTTCAAATTACAAGAAACCCCAACACAAGTCATCGTTGCAGAAATTCTAATGTTGATCCATAACGGTGTTCAATATTTCAATTGATTACAAATATGTTTACAAGATAAAGCATTTTATGCATGTTGTGTATTTTGATGGATATATTTTGTAAATATTCCACACCTTTCAGAGCTCCTGAGTTCTCTCTGGTAATTTTGTTGGATTCGTGTTTCTCAATCTTTAGTTTTCTGTGTAGTGTTTTGCAGATCATTGTTTGTCCTTTTGTCTTTTTTCTTTTAACCATTGTATTGTCTGTCCTTCTTTGGCTTCTGATTCTTAATGACTAATTTATTTTTTATCAAAAGCCATGACAAATCCATACATCACAATGTCATATATTGTTCTTCATAATCACCTGATCTGATGCCATAATTAATCCATATGTCACAGGGTCACATGTTCTGTAAAAAGCATACAATACAATACCAACTAAACAACAGAGATACAGAATTATACACAGTCCTGGGAAGTTCAGCCATAATGCTCTGAAAAATAAAAAAATTATAAAAATAATACATAAGTAACACATATACATTTCTATTTGTAGCATGTCCCTTACAAATACAAAACATCAATATTTGATAGCATTATTATAGCCCAATCATGTTTACTCAAGTAGAATAATGAGTAATTGAATGAACATAATGGATATTTATCATTTTGTTCTCAAAAGAGCAAAGTGGATAATTTTTTTTTTAGCAAATCTCGGAATGAGAATTGAAATTTTGCATTATTAGAAGATAATACAATTGGCAGCATGAGTAAAGGATTATCTACATTTAACTACGAGCATTGTGTGGTCTTGATATTATTCTAGGACCCAAAACAATTCATCAATTTTGTCATTGCTATCTTTGTGTTTTGTGCTTACAGTGTGTTCTCTAGTGGGATTGTTGACCATACTTGATTTTGTTTTATTTTTCTTTACATAATAAATACATATATGACGGAAAATTGTGTTTTGTTAATAAAGCAACCTTAATTCTTACATCTGAGCATCCTTTAATGTTCTACATGATAGAGCTCTCTGAACCTGTGCCTGGTTTGTACCATACACTGATACCCACAGAAAAGAACCACCAATAACTAATGCCCAAGCACTATGGCGTACCGACGGATCCACTCTAAAACTAGATATGAAAAGCATATGTTAGTAAATGTATATTATATCTTCCACAATAATTTATCATAATTATCATTATCAATAATCATATCATACGTATGAAGACCTTCTTAATGAAATACATTAATTAATCTTCTAATTTACATAAAAGAACATTGTCTTATTTTCGTGTATATAAATCAACAAAAGCCCATGGGCTATAACGCTAACCTGATAAAAATAGCAAATTCTGTGCATTCTTGTGTATAAAATACTGACCATATTATATTCCTGTACTTTGGGTCTTTAATTTATCAATCCATCATTTCTTTAGAAATGCCTGTACGAAGTCAGGGCCATTGCGGTTTACCCAGTTTTTCGGTTGTTGACTGATTTTGTCTGTTTATTGATTTATGAGTTTTGACTTTCCCTTTATAAGATTGCTCGGTGTTTATTGATTTATGAGTTTTGACTTTCCCTTTATAAGATTGATCGGTGTTCAGTAATTTTGTTATTACCCTTATTTATGTCTTTACAACGGATACTTTTACAAACAATTATTTTGTAGTTTTTTGTTTTTGTTTTTGTTTTTCATTTTATTATTACAATGTTTGAACAAAGCTTATATTGTTTTTTTGTTTTGTTTGGTGGTGTTTAACGCCACTTTCAACAATATTTCAGATATATCGTGGCGGTCAGTTTTATTGGTGGAGGAAACCGGAGTACACGGAGAAAACCACCGTCCTGTCGCAAGTCACTGACAAACTATCACATAATGCTGTACACCTCGCACTGATCACGATTCGAACTCACAAAATCAGTGATGATAGGCACTGATTGCATAGGTAATTGTAATACCAACTACCATACGATCCCGGTCACGACGGCCCCGAACAAAGCTTATAACATATTAAGTTATACATATAATATATATAAACTTTGGTCATTGTCTTGAATGTGCGGTCTTTATTTAAACATGCCAGGAATACCAGTTAAGCCAATTTTGACTTCAGGGGGAAATACAATTAGGTCAGGTTGAATCAAAACAAAAAAGGTTTTCGCATAATGTAGGCTAATTATCACTTTGTTGTTATTTTAACGTATTCCAAATTTGAAAGTGTATTAGCAAAGTAGGAACCATGGCACCATCCTGAATTTGGACTTGATCCGAAAATTCGTATCACTTGTGACAACTCGGGCATTATAAAGTACTATTTCAATGACTTCGCATGCATCAGTTCTTTAAAGGGTATATAAAATGCATTTGCCAAGTCAGACAACTTGGATTTACAATTTCTGTGAACGGTAACAACACTTCTGACCCCTTCCCCCATCCAGAGAGAAATGTTGTTCTGTTGAAAGTCTGTTGACCTGACAAGCACGCGTTTTGGGGAAGTTGATAATGGCTCAGAAAATCAGACGTCAGGGCAGTCATTTGGATTAGAATTGTTCCGAAACCATTACTTGAGAAGAACAATTCTGGTAAGTCTGGTGACTTGGTATGGAGTGGTTCGGGATATGGAAAAGATAGCAACAAAGATCAACCAGGCAGAGACAAGCGCACCATCTTGTATTTCAAGTGATTCTGAATAGTAAGTAGACTTCTTAATAACCTTTCTGTGGTAGGTTTTGTGAACCTTTAGAAGAAATTGTAATACGACAGAACCGTTGAATAAGATATTAATTCTAATGAAAGAAAATACAGTTTCAAATACCAAAAGGCACATACTCTGTGAACCATACACGTTCATTTTCAACAGCTATTTCCCACGCTTTAGCAAATCCTCCGACTTCTATAGAGCCCTGTATTAGAGTGGCGAGAACACCTGCAATCATCATTATAACTTGGAACGAATCCGTCCATAACACGGCCTTCATACCTCCCTAAAATAAACAGAGGTCTCGTATTATGTGGTTTGTAAGGCAATTGTTTGCAATATTGGTATCTAATATTTACATTGTATATACATAAAAGAAAATATTTGTCACATGCATTTGTCTTTATCATCTCTACCCTTCCGGAGCACATGTGTTCGTCTCTTGTTTTAGTGGGGTTCGTTTTGTTCATTTCGTCAAATTTAATGTCTCCATGGTATTAGTTTCGTGCTGCGTAAAAAAAGATGTCTGTTTTTTAAGGGATTCATGTTTTATTTATACCATATGTATTTATTTACTCATGCTGGTGTCCAACACGAGTTCCATATCAGATGATGTTCGTGTCGTTTAAGATTATCACGACGGTTCCCACTAGTGGAGCAGGAACTGCTCACTCTTCCTTACCACGTGAGTTCATGTTCCTCGCGCTTTAATTTTTGGTGTAGTGATTTGTCTCCCTTTGATTGTCTTTTCTTTTTGTCTTTTGGGCATTGCATCGTCTGTCCTTCTTCGATATGCTCCTTATGGTTACCTCTTCTGCATCTTTGCAAACTTTCTTAAGTGAGAGAATGATTGTTGTTGAACGATATGTGACCATTGTTTCAGGGCGAGACATGGCGAGAACAAGTTACTGTTAGATAAGATGATGATATGTGACCATTGTTTCAGGGTATATCATGGCATGGCGAGAACAAGTTACTGTTAGATAAGATGATGATATGTGACCATTGTTTCAGGGTATATCATGACATGGCGAGAACAAGTTACTGTTAGATAAGATGATGATATGTGACCATTGTTTCAGGGTATATCATGGCATGGCGAGAACAAGTTACTGTTAGATAAGATGATGATATGTGACCATTGTTTCAGGGCGAGACATGGCGAGAACAAGTTACTGTTAGATAAGACGATGATGCACTGGGCCAACACATTGAGTGGGATTGTTATAATATCAACACACTGTAAAACAGTCTCGTGCCACTATGAAACATTACTCTAACTCCGAGTCAATCAGTCAAGCTCCTAAATCTAGTATGTTTAGCGAAGAACTGATAAATATCATACTGAGTATACGTACTTACTAAAACAGTATGTACATTATATTGCTTCCACAATCTATTATAGTAATGTAATTGTATAAGTTGTGTCAACTTACTAAAGCAGTGTATATCATACAGACTATACCAACAGATGCCACAGCTCCCCATAGCGATAGTCCTGTCACTATAAAGAAATGGAAGCATATTGTTTTGTCAAATAGTTCAACGCCTACATTCATGATAGTATTCGTAAAATAAAAAAAACTACCTTTAAAAAAACAAAACAAAAAACATTTAACGGGATTTGCACATTCCCAAAATATCAAAGGCAGTTGGAATTGCTATAAAAACACACTAGTAAAATACAATTGAGGAAGATATACTATACCAAACGAAACCAAATATTGAGGTAATAAAGCATCATTTGTACTATTGCCAATGGTAATGCATGCCACAAACGGAATGTGCATTTCCCAACCTACATTTCATAAACAAATAAAAACTAAGATAAAAATAAATCAAAGAGTTTAGTTCAACTTCCAGTGGCAAACAACACTACATCTATCTGACAACACAACACATGCAACAACAAAGCATCAAATAAATTAATGTGTTTCATCGAACATCCACTGACAGACAAAATCAATAAATAAACGCACAGACAGAAACAAAAATAAACGTAAGTGTTTATTCTCTTGTAGACAGACTTGTGTTTTCGTTGTTCATTATTAAAGGGGTATGCTCTGTTTTAATGTTTTCGTTGAAATTAACTTATTTTGGTTTTCTTATTGTTTAGAGATACAATCCAACATTATGTTATGAATATTTTGACGGTCAGAGCCTATTTTTCTATGGTCTTATAAAAAAAAGTCGTATTTTCAACAAATAGTCTAATGATAGAATTTTTTTTCACGATATCGGTAATAAAAGAAATAAATAATGAGGGTCAGTATAGATCCTTGGGGGTACTCCAACCTTAGGGACCGTCGTGGCCGTGATCGTGTGGTAGTTGGATTTACATCTATCATTGTAATCAGTGTCTATCACTACTAATGTTGTGAGTTTAAATCCCGCTCATGACGAGGTGTACTCGATACAACATTATGTGATAAAGGTTGTCAGTGATTTGCGACAGGTCGTCGATGGTTTTCTCCGGGTATTCCGATTTCCTTCGCCAATAAAACGGACCGCCACGATATAACTGAAATATTGTTGAAAGTGGAGTTAAATACCACAACCTTGCCAGTGCCAGATTTACCTATAGGCTCGATAGGCTGAAGCGTAGGACCTCAGCATGTAGGGGGCCTCCGACCAAGGTGTATATTAATTGGACTTTCACACTTATGCTGTCATAACGTACAGTGCTTTCTAAACAACCCTTCGACAATTTTCCTCACACAGTTGCACTCCATTTCAGAATATTGCAGAATTAAAAAAAAAACCTCATCATCTTCGCCTTTTTATTCAAACTGATTAAACACACTTCCATCTTTCTCCAGTCGTAAAGGTGGAGCATTGGGATGGTCCTCTCAAGTGGAATAGTATATGGCTACTCTTTATCTAAATCCGGCACTGAATCCTGCGCCCTAAACCCTACTCATGTGTCCTTAATATCATGACATGTCGATTCATGTTTGTTCAATACGATACATACACTCTTAAATTCAATCTGAAGGAGAACTGATAATTTATGGAAATGAAATCTGCAGTTGATCCAACAACCTCTTATATCTTTATGACAGGTTATTGTGTCTACCGGTTAGACAAACTACACCCTTCTCACAATGATATATTATTACAAATGGCGACAATACAGGAGGTCATGGTATAATAAATGACTGACACCTACAAAATAGAGACCCATATTTCTAGAAGATCGTCCATGTGTCATTTCTTTTTAAATAATTGGTCGTTCACTAATATTTATGAGTGTAACCCAATAGTAGTAGTACATTATTGAATACAATCATCATAATCTTATGAATAATATTCAATTACCATCGTACATTAAAGAATGAATTAAACTTGTGCAAAAATAAACCAGAATATACAATTACAATTATGTAAAGGTAATAATAATATCGTTCTGTGCAGGGGCGTAGAGCCTGGGAGGATGTGTGGGAAAGGTAGCATGTACCTCTCCCTCTCCCCGTTTTGAAAAGGCTTTTGTCCCCACTTTATCTAAGAAAATTGTAGAAAAAGCTTAATTTGTTGCTTGGAAGCAGAAAATGTGCAGTAAATTAAGGAGTTTACGATTGAAATAGCATGTTTAGAAGCCAAAATGTTGCTTCTATGTAATGAAAGATTGTCGCCCCTTTTCGGTCATCTCATCAAGCTTGCCCCCTCCCCACTTTTAGGTCCTCGCATGAACCCCCCCTCCCCTCACCCCTCCCTGCGTTAAGGTCCACTTTCAAAGGCTGTCTTCCTCCCCCACTTTCAAGTCCATTCCTACTCCTCTGGTATGCTATCGTTTATGAAAAAAAAAGCTTAACAGAAGTAGTCAACTCATATCAACAAACCGAATCTCTCCCCTCGAATCATTGTAAATGTATATACATATATTTTGTTTTGTTTATTTGATTACTGAATTCTAATGTACAAAATCGAGTCAATATGTGAAAATAGGAAATGTGATCATACCTGCATTTAATGCTAACGATGGTCCATATAACACAATTGACATGTAAATCATCTAGAAAATATATATAATATCATATATTAAGTAGTCGTACAGATATCAATATATAAATACTGGAATTCATACAAATTTCTAAAGTGTTTTTGTTTTTTGTTTTTTATATTTGTTTGAGAGTTTTGACTGCTGGATTTCTACTTAAGTGTGAGGTTTGGATCCCATTAACCAGTTTAATCCGGAACAATTAACCTATATGTACAATGTCAGATGTAGATTCTACAGGTTTTTTTTACTGTTTTTGATAGTTTTAGTACTTTGACCTCTGGAAGTCTAGTCATCATAAGTGGAGGTTGTGATCTTATTAACTAGCTTAATCCGGAACAATTAACCTAGATATGTACAAGGTCAGAATCTACATTTCCCTGTCCGCTAGCTTCTTGTGTTCTGTTCTGGTGTGTTATACTTTTGAGGGCGAGCCTAAGGTGGTTCGTGTTTTTGTGTATCATACTTTTTGAGGGCGCATAGGGACTGATTTCGCGCTGTTGTTGTGTAGATAATAATTGTTGATGCTATTTCATAATCGATTATTCTAAATATAAAACAGTCTAGAAGTATTTGTGATGAGAGTTTGCTGGAGATGATTGTTAATGACGTTACGCACGATAATGCGTCTTATACGGTAACGTCAAATTTCGACGTTTTAGGACGAAAATTCGGGTATAAAAAGCAAGGTCGCCTGAATGCGTTTTATTCAGTTCAAGATATATTTATGGTGCTATCTATTATTTTGGTTTTCCGGTTTTTATCGATACGATCGAAGGGACGAATAAACGAACAGACGAATGAACCGACGGACAGCTGTTCCTAATACTGTATACCCATCGCTTCGAGAGAGGGTAGTATAACAATAATCAATGTGTAGCTTTTATGATAACATTTCTTTTATTGATTGAATACGTGTATCTAAAGACTGAAGAATGTCAAGATGTAACTCTTCCGGAATAGTAATTTTATCTCTTTCTAATTCAGAACAAATGAAACAGATCGTGACAGAATAACACGCGGCAGGTTTCGGAGGAATTAGTTGGAATAAAAATGGCTTGCTTGGTACCCTGTCGTAATACAATCCTCTTATAATTTTTGAACCACGATCAGAGGTGCCACTCCAACTATCAGAGAGTTCTGAGGATTTCCGTGAGCATATCGTCTGTAAATAACATGCTTAATTTATCTTTATTTTCAATGACCAATTATTATTTCTACATTTATGCGGAAATCAAAAACTTAAAGGTATAATATAGATAAATGTAGAGCTTTGGCGAGGTTAAAGGAAGATTTCTAATAATATAACAGTCATGCGTCATATAAAGCATCTGTATATCGGCATTTGCCCCCTATTTGATATTTCCATTTCACTCCTTATCAAAAGTGGGCTTTGGCCGTTTTTAGCGCCACCCCTTTTTATCTTCGGAAATATTTTAGTTGAAAGGGAGTGCATAGGACATATAAATTGTATTATGCAATGTTAAAAATTATTAAAATGATAATGTTACGTAATAATGTATTATGTAACACCATGCACTCCTTGTTTTCATGTAAATGTATATATTTGTGGTTTTCGTAATTTGAATAAATTACATTAACTGGAGATATGTTTTAGATTTATTATTCTCCCTTGCCAAAAACATAGCAGAGTTGTTGCTAGTATAGTACAAATGGTAGAGTTGCCTCTCTCATTTCGAGGACCCTGTAATGGGTACATGTCAGGAAACGAGGACCAACATAAACGTACATAATGGTTGTATAAGGTTAACAACGTAAAAATCGCTCAAGTGGACAAAACTGCAAGACATTCGGTTTTGCTCCAAAAGGCTTTTTAAGAGTAGATACACTTTTTAAAAAAAAAATTCTGTCTCATTCAGTATATGTACTTTTATAATAAACCACCATTTTTCACAATTTAAACATTTATCTTACTATATGACGTCTTACTATGACTGTTTCGTTACGTGGAATCGTAAAACTTCGACGTTGGACATATTTGCAAGATATCCGAAAACAGACCTGCCGCTTTTATGCGTGGGTCCAAAGCTGTGAAAATTTTGTATTTTATACACGATTCTTGGTACTTTTATTTGGTCAAATATCAGAATCGAATGTTTTCTCATTTTATAATTATTATAAGTCTAACTTGAAGAACTCTACCACTCCTTCGAATTTTACAGAAGCAAGTGAATTCGGAATTTTGGAAAATATCCTCCTTTTCTTCAAAACGGCGTATTTTTTCAAATGACATCACATAGAAAATATGAGGTAAAATTGTCATAAAAAATTTCGCGCGTTTCACGCTTTCTGCAAGAGCGCACCTGTTTTTTGTTTAAGTAAAATG
>MJUT01048059.1:172919-183975 GCA_002080005.1 Gigantidas platifrons | reverse complement strand
AAACCATATATATTTATAATCAGGGTGACTAGGCAGATTGAATGCCTTATAGCTCATCAAAATGATGTTTTTGGTGCAGATCCAAAATCCAAGATGGCCGCCACAGCAGGATGAAGTTTAACATTGGACCCTATGGTAAATACCTTCAAAGATCTTCTTCTCAGAAGCCCGAAGCCACAATGTCAGTAAAAATTATCTCTTGCAGAAATGTTCCTTGGATGGTCCTCTACCAAAATTATGTTTTTGATGCTGATCTGAAGTCCAAAATGGCCGTCACTGCGGGACAAAGTTTAACATTTGACCCTATGGGAAATACCTTCAAAGGTCTTCTAAATCCGTTTTCTGTGGAAAGAAAGATAACTCCAATTTAATCTGTGGAAAGAGAGATAACTCTATTTAAATATTGACATAATTTACTTTAGTATAATACAGTTAAAATGAATCTGTATAAAAAAATGTGACCGAGATACCCACCCTAAACATATATATTTATGATCAGGGTGACTAGGCAAATTAAATGCCTTATAGCCCAAGCCCCCGGGGGAGGGGGGTCATACCCCACCCCCTACCTGAAGTGAACTTTTTAATGGTTGAGATCCCTACCCCTAAACCATATATATTTATGATCAGGGTGACTAGGCAAACTAAGTGCCTTATAGCTCATGTCCCGGGAGGTCATACCCCACCCCCTACCTGAAGTGAACTTTTTAATGGTTGAGATCCCACCCCTAAACCATATATATTTATGATCAGGGTGACTAGGCAAATTAAATGCCTTATAGCTCAGGCCCGGGGGGTCATCCCCAACGCCCTATATGAAGTGAACTGTTTAATGGTTGAGATCCCTACCCCTAAACCATATATATTTATGATCAGGGTGACTAGGCAAATCAAATGCATTATAGCTCAGGCCCGGGGGGTCATCCCCAACCCCTACCCGAAGTGCACTTTTTAATGGTTGAGATCCCCACCCATAAACCATATATATTTATGATCAGGGTGACTAGGCAAATTAAATGTCTTATAGCTCAGACTTTGGGGGTCGTACACCACCCCCTACCTGAAGTTAACTTTTTAATGGTTGAGATCCCCACCCCTAAACCATATATATTTATGATCAGGGTGAGTAGGCAAATTAAATGCCTTATAGATCAGGCCCTAGGGGTCATACCCCACCCCTTACCTGAAGTGAATTTTTTAATGGTTGCGATCCCCACCCCTAAGCCATATATATTTATGATCATGGTGACTAGGCAAATTAAATTCCTTATAGCTCAGGTCCCGGGGGTCATACCCCACCCCCTACCTGAAGTGAACTTTTTAATGGTTGAGATCCCCACCCCTAAACTATATATATTTATAATCAGGGTGACTAGGCAAATTGAATGCCTTATAGCTCATGCCCGGGGGTCATACCCCACCCCCTACCTCAAGTGAACTTTTTAATGGTTGAGATTCCCACTCCTAAGCCATATATATTTATGATCAGGTTGACTAGGCAAGGCAAATTAAATGCCTGATAGCTCATGCCCCATGGGGTCTTACCCTACCCCCTACCTGAAGTGAACTTTTTAATGGTTGAGATCCTCACCCCTAAGCCATATATATTTATGATCTGGCTGACTAGGCAAATTAAATGCCTTATAGCTCAGGCCCCGGGGGGTCATACCCCACCCCCTACCTGAGGTGAACTTTTTAATCCTTGAGATCCCCTCCCCTAAATCATATATATTTATGATCGGGGTGAATAGGTTTATAGCCGAGTATAAAATAAGACCAACTGATTTTGACTTGCAACTCGTTTTAGTTAGTAATGTCCGAAGGTACAAGTTAAAAAAAATGTTAATGTAGAGGCCTGTGGGAAGCACCTATAGGCTATGGACTGTTCTGTATTAAGTTTCTTCAGAGCAGAATGCTAGGTGAGCGACACAGGCTCAGCTCAGTGCTGAGCCTCTAGTTTGTGTTATATAATTTTTTTTTTAATTAAATTGTCGTTCACTTATTGACAGATCCTAAAAAAAAGAGTTTGAAGATACCAATGGGGTAATCAGAATCCGTATATCGAAGGACAGACAAGACAATGACCAAAAGAAAAAGTACAAAAGGACAAACAACGTTCTACAAAATATACACATACAACTAAAGATCGAGTAAAACGAACCCCCACTAAAAATCCGGAGTTGAACTCAGGTTTCTCCGGAAAGGTAGGCAATTTCTGCTCCACTAGTGACACCCGTCGTGTTAATCTAGTTACAAAGTGTATTGAGTAAGGGCCATGGACAATCTATGATATTCAACGGTCGTTCTTGGCACAGCATTACCATACCTCCCCCCTTTTTTTAACTTTCTATTTACAATTAGAGTTATATATCCTTTATTGGGTCGACACATGAAAGATTGTATGAATATTAAATTAAAGGAAAAGAGATGAAATAATAAAGACATTTTTATTGAAAATAGATATATAAACAGAAAGTTAAAAAAGGGGGTGATCATTCCGTGCCACGAGCGCCTGGGGGATATTTATGTGTGGTTAATTGAAAAATTCGAATTTTGCAAGGACGATGTGCCTGGTCAATACAATATACGTGGACAAAAATTGAGTTTATAAATTTTTACATTATTCCAATCAATATTTCAAATATTAATCAACTTGGTATATTTTATGTTCTCATGTGTAATGGTTAGCGTGCTCCGCCTGGAGTCCGTTAGATCGTGGTTTTGAGTCCCGATCGTCTCAAACCAAAGACTATAAAATGGGTATGTGTTGCTTCTCCGCTAAGCACGCAGCAGTACGGAGAAAGAGCAAAGACTGATTGCCTCTGAATCAGTATGTGTCCGAGTGGGGCGACATGTCTATCCGCGGACTGTTGTTTCAGTGAGCTTGCACTATTAAAATCAAACTAAGCGTGTTGATCTAGTACAAAGCGGACCTTATCATCATCTCATTGAACATTAACTTGTTCTTGTCATGATATACCATTCTCTATCCAGAGTTGTCGTTCCTGCTACGCTACATAACATCTCTGTCAACGCTCATTTTACAAGATTTTTGTAAAATTTAGAAACAGTAAATAAAATGTACTTAAATTTGTTTTAATTATTGTAAATATCAATAAAAATGAAAATAAATCACTCCTTTCAAATCAATTCTCTCTTAAGAATGATTCTTCCCCCACTTCTTGGAGAACTATTTTGCGGAGGTAAAAATTAAAAAGTTAAAAACGATCACAAATAATTTTTAAGAGAGAATTTATTTGAAATGAGTGATTTATTTTCATCTTTATTGATATTTACAATAATTAAAAGAATTTTAAGTACATTTTTTTATTGTTTCTAAATTTTACAAAAATCTTGTAAAATGGGCGTTGACAGAGATGTTGTGTAGCGTAGCAAGAACGACAACTCTGGATAGAGAATGATGATATACATGTAGCTGAAAAGCTGCTGAGTTGGCGTTAACCAATTACTCACTTAGTGTGTTTTCAGGTTAATGTTGTGGTTGCATTGCAACGATTATATGTGTTAATATGGGTTGTGGTCAAAGTTCCAATACCAAAGTGAATAAAACTAGCACGAAAACAAACACACGCAGGGATCGCCGGAAGTTGTCATTGAGTTATAAACTGGAGTTAACTGGATTTAATGTCGATGGATTTGTTATCTCCTATGAGGAACCAGCAGCAGCAGCATACCAAGATGAAACACAAGCAGCAGATACGGTACCTGCCACAACTGAACAGGAAGAAACCAGAGAAGATCAACCAGTACAACAGCAAAACATTGGATCTTCAGTAATGAACACAGCGACGTGATCCCTGGCCACGTATTGTGATAAATATAACCTACTTCCATAACTTGGTAGAAGGTTAGAAAATGTTCCAGGAACTTTGTAAAAAGGAAAAAATGTCAGAGGAGGATAGTGGATGATATATTAACATTAAATATATGTACACAAGTTTATGTCAGTTAGAAGTTAACATACGAACTTATAAAATATTCTTTTTAAATTATTTGGCTTTCCATTTATTTTATTTTATTTTTTTGTGTATGCTTACTAAGTTGTGTCATGCACCAATAGTAATAATTATTCAAGCTAAAGTTCTCCTCCCTTGGGCATAGGTGACCATAGTAGATTTAGCTATCCTGTTTATGCCCTTTCCTTATTTGTCATACATAAGTATCCATATAATATATTATATGACTGGTTATATATAGACACACCTCATCAATTATAAAACTTTAATAATTACAAAAGGGTAATTAGAAGCCGTAACTCGAAGAACTGGCAATACAGTGGCTAGATAAAGAAAAAAGACAAACGGAAAAACAATTGTCAAGGAAAATGAAAATTGAACAACCCGAAATCCAATGAATACCGGAAGTGAAATCAGGTGTTCCGGAAAGATAAGCAGTTCCCATTCCACTAGTGAAACTCGTAGTGTAACACATGTTAAACATCCGATGATAAGTCAATAATAAAGAAGAACGGTATTAGGACTACAACAAATGGAACATATCCAATGTCTGACATCTGTGACAGATGTTCCGTAACGGTTAACCATGACATGGTGGAGATCGTAAAATGTTCAAGGTGGTGACTTTAACATTAAATATTCCTAGTAACCCTTGGATTAGTGCCTCCTTGACAGAAGAGACCCTCTACCAAGGAAACCCTGATTAGAACCGTAGGCGCTGAAATATCGTATAAACTACATATGCAGGTGCTGCTGGAATGTTTCTACTTGAAGTTCACAATGGGAAAATTGAAATCATCTCTTTTGTCGTTTCTTTCAGTAACTCTGAAACCAGGTTTTGACCGTTGACCTATATTGTAATAATCTGGGAAGAGGTTTCGTGGAGTAATTAGCAGACCTGGCAAAGTAACACTGTTTGTTCTGCAATTTAGGTATCCATTATAAAGATTCAGTTCTTCATCTTTGGTTGAAATTTCAATTAACACCAAAACTCACCTGTGATTAACCAGGAGTTCCTCTTTCGTAGTGTCGTCGGGAATATGTTGTGTTACTTAGTGAATTGTCAACACCTGATTCCTTTATCAAGCTACATGTAATTGATTTGCTATTAGAGGCATTGTGTGCAGGATCAACAACATACTTGACACGAATGTAAGATGGTGTTCTGCGACATTTGGTTCATTGCCAACCGTTGTTGTGTGAGTATTCATTGATCCGTAAATTTTCAAACTTGTATCAACGACCTTACAGCCATGACCCATTCGGAAAGATTATCTATGTTTTCTCTTTCACTTTTTCCTCATTTAATTTTAAAGCTATGCTTCCAAATGATGGAGTAGGCTCACGATATTTCGATCCTTTGGCTAACACATTCAGTTATGATGTAGTCAATCGAGTTATATTTGAATGAGGACCTTGCACATGTTCAATCAAGAGATTGATACGTAATACAGTTGAAAATCTTGGTTGCAATATGTACATTATATACGGATACTAGATCGTTAGAACAAACTGGCCTTTTAAATGGGGTTATGATTATGGTGTTTAACGCCACTTTCAACAATATTTCAGTTATATTGTAGCGATCAGTTTTATTGGTGGAGGAAACCGGAGAAAATCACCGACCTGTCTCCAGTCATCACTGACAAACTTTATCACATAATGTAGCATCGAGTACACCTCTCATCTCACCATTCGAACTCACATCTCCAGTGGTGATAGGGACCGATTGCATAGGTAGTTATAAACACAACTGCCATACGATCACGACCATTTTAGATTTTACATACATTTAATAGGCCATACACAAGTGCTTATATTTTGTTATGGATACTCCTCATCGTCGTGTGGTATTACATAAGTAACTATATCCGAGTGGATATATTTTTATACATTATCATCAACAAGTCGTGTGATATATAATGAGCCATACCAGTGATTATATTAAAATACCTACACCTCACCAATTAGTTTTTTCAAACTAATGGTATAAATCCACTTTTCGACTAAATTTGTGATTTTACGCGACCATTTTGTATTGAATTGTATTTTGTCTTTCCAACACCATATATTCTCTAAAACCTACACGATTCCTGAATATTGTGTGATGTTTAAAATCTTGCAGTGAAATGCCATGCTCTGAGGCATCTCCTACTCCTAAAAATAACGTAATTCCCGGAATTTCAGTATTTATTATAGGCCATGCATTAAGACCGCCATAAAGGATTAAAATACAACTACATACAACCACAGTTGGGTTCCAAATAATCCTTATATATTGTCCTTAAACTACCAATTTTATTTTTTCCATTACATTTGATATTTTTTCAAAATACAACAAAAAGAAAGGAACTTTTTCTCTTTAAAAATGACTACTTTTGTTCCAAGCTCTGACTGGTAACCTAACGGTATTGTAACGAGATTTTATAAAATAAATATTGTATGTTAGGAGTTTATTGGGTGTGTTAACTATTCCAAACGAACGAAATCTGCACATTTGTCCCAAAACACATCAAGGTCAGCTTTTGTGCCTTGTCTGGGATATTCTAAATATGTATATGTATTTATGAGATCTAACACGTCAACTGGTAGACTTCTTTTGGCGATATTTTCAAGCATCACAACAAGAATCACCTTTCGCCCAGTATGTAGTGATTCCATACGAACAATATTTAACTCGTACATACACCATTCACTAGCTAGAAAACTGGTTGATATAAATAGAACTGTTCTTTTGCTGCTGTGTATTCCTCTAGATATATTTAAAGCTATTGATTCTCCCGCCAAAAAATCTCTTTCATGAATGCAAGCGTGTATGTTACGTTTAGTTTCGAATTCATCAATGGCGCCCTGGCGTACTATTTCATTATCTTCAGATGAATACGATATAAATATGTCATATTCAAATATTTGTTCATAGCCATGTCCAATAGTCTTGTAAGGGATTTTAATTTTGGCTTTATAATATAAATATCGAATTTTCCACCGACATTTATACGATAAAATTCCACAAGTACAAACAAGAACAAATGCACTTGTTACACTGACGCTTACAATAAAAGCAATCTTTGATTCACACTGCGAATTCAAGTGATCAATTATGTGTAATATATTATTTAAATGGGTAATACTACTGTTGCTGTAGCTACATGTATATTTATCCCTTTTAATCAAATCCACCTTTGTAGTTTGCATCCATCGTAGAAAATCTATTGTTTCACAAGTACATAGCAACACATTATCAGAGAGATCAACCTGGATAGTATGTGTACCCGCCAATCTATTTAGTTGTTGTCTGCTGGATTCTGAAAGTGTTTGTAATCTGTTGTTGGAGAGGTCTAAATATTTCAAGGTCTTTGTTTTATGGAGTTCGGCATCAAAGGTGTGAATTTCATTTAGGCTCAAATTTACCCTTTCAATGTTTCCCATGTGATGGAATATATCTGGTTGAATACACTGTATGCGATTATTAGCTACGCTTAGCTCTTTCAGCGAAGTAAGACTCGACAGACTGTCACTAAGACGACACTCCATATTCCCCAGCATGTTAGAAGACAGATCCAAATATTCTAATTTACTAAAATTTGAAAACGAATGCATTTCGAGGTCAAAGATACGACTATTTGACATTTTGAAATGCGCTAGATTTGGTCGAGCAGACGAGAAGTAATATGGAATAATAGTACCCCGATTTTTATAGTTTAAAGAGAGGTCCAAGTATTTAAGATGATCATAGCGATCTGTGTCATTACCAAAGTCTAGTGCTTTTGATGAGTTTGTGAAGATCAACGATTTCAATCGATATTGATGGTCATCAGTATAGAGCCGACGCCGACTTGAATTTGACGTTCGAAATCTGTTCATAAAAGTACAACTACTTTGTTCACCGGCGTCTAGTATTTCTATCTGTCTGTTATATGAAAGTATCTGATAACTTATATCAGAACTGGACAGACAATTGTATCTTAAATTCAAGACTTTCAATGATGCCGGAAATTTGTCACATTCAGACAAGTAGGCAAAAGACAAACTATTTCCAACAATACTTATGTGTGTTAAGGAAGTTAATTTAGTCAAGCTGTATATATCTTTACCACAATAAAATTTCTGTCTTTTATCATTAGAAATATTATTAAGTATGAGAACAGACAAATTATGTAGGTTAGACACGGATGATGTTATGTTGAAAATCAAATCCTCCGCGTTTCCATTTGGCGCATTTGGTCCAAAGATAGCAAGTTTTTTCAAATGTTTTTGTGAGGCAACAAAATGTCTTGAAACTCTGCTATTCAGCATCGGAATGTAAATTACAAGATCTTCAAGCAAAGGCATATTTTTGAAAATTTCCATTTCAAGATAGCGATAATAGCACACAACTCCATTTATTAAATTTAAGGATTTTGCACGATAATTTATTATATTAGAGGAGTTCACAGTTTTCCATTTCAATAACGCCGAATCTATTTCAAGTACTTCAACTGTCTGTAGGGAATCAACCTTTCCAAACGGCTGATTATCATCATACTTAAGACCACATGGTATTGGAGTAAATATTATATTCTCGGGCAACATAAATGTAAAACTAACATGACTTAAACTACTCAAACCTATCAACAACGAATCTAAAACGAGGTCTTTTTGTTCGTACAATAATGAATTACGGATAACCAGTTTTCGTAGATTCCTCAATCCATGGAATAAATTTGTTGGAATATATGCTAATGGATTGTCTGAAAGATCTAACTCACGAAGTTCCGTCATTCCGTCAAATGGAGTGGCAAATATTACTATGCTTATGTTATTCTTTGATAAATCCACACAAGTTGCTATCTTTGGAAGTGTTGGGATAAACATCAGACCAATAGATGTACAATTTATGATGATGTCATCACCTTTATCGACCATACGACACCCAAATACTGAGAACGAATTTCCATTGATGTTGTTAATGGTCTTCCCATAGGTTCCTGTGATAAACACTACCACGGTCATCATTACGTAAATGTAGGCCTTCATTTTTTCTTCTGAACATATATATTAATGCCAATAGTATCGTTATGTATATTGTCTTGCGATATATGACGTAATACGTTTTTTTGTCTGTAGTAACTGGTATTCTCGTATGCCTGTAATATATAATGTATTCTTTGCATTATTCCAAGCAGAAATATCATACCAATAATAAAATGATTTGAACACAGTGAAGAAATGAAAAACAAACCAAGTGCCACACGGTCGGAACAGTTCCAAAATACAATGGCAAGATAGTAGAAGGAGACACACTCTAGACCCCTAACACATGTAGTAAACTACTTTACAAAGTTTATATTGACCATCAGACAATAATTGTGTCTAGTTTGTTGTAGGGCTGGGCTGAGCTAGTGATCGATGTCTCTCGTCACTTTCACCAGATCTACTGGGGGAGGTAGGGAATTCCCTAACAGTTGTAACAAAGTGGCCGGTTAAATCAGCGACATTTGGGCAATTGCTTGGAAACCGTACCTTAGCGTGAACCGTCGTCAGTAGTTGTAACTAGAGAAACACGACGGGTGCCACTAGTGAAGCAGAAACTGCTACCTTTCCGGATCACCTGTATTGACCTCCGCTTTTAGTGGGTTTCGTGTTGCTCAATCTTGAGTTTTCCGTGTGTTGTTTTAGATTTAGAGAACAATGTTTGACCCTTTGTTGATTGGTCATTGTATTGTCTGTCCTTCAATTTACAGCTCTGCTTACCCTATGATATCTTCAAACTTTTCTTAGGCTTGTGGTCAAAGGAAAGAATCAACAACACTGTTCATTTGTACATCCATGCCAGCTTGTCGTTCTTGTTTGAGATGTCGATGTGTATCCCTCGCTGTTCGTATGTTTTTGCACAATTCTGGCAAATGATCTTCCAAGTCCAAGACCGTTTATCAGCTGAATTTTACATATGCATTTTTAAGAATCTAAAAGCAAAAATACAATCGAAATCGAACTAAAAATTCTAAAGTTTTGGGAGTAAGCCCCCTTTTATATTGGAAACGGTAAGGATCATAAACACAATTGGCATAGTAACTTGAGAGAATTTTATTAGGAAAATAAAGAATAAAATCATGAAATTGGTTGTAATATAAATGGTTCACCTACAAAAGCAGAAAACATCCCCTTCGCACCTTGGGCTTCTTGTTTTAGTGGTGGATTTTCGACCACAAAATAAACTTTGAACATTCCTACCAAGTTCGGCTCCAATCATCATCGGTAAACAGGAGCGAGTGTTGTATATATTTTTGAGAGTAAATTAACTACGGAATATTCAACCTATATGATATCAGAGATAAATAGTAGAATTATATTAGAAAATAACGAGGGACGAACAAGAAATAGCAATAAATTGACATGTATTATGACAATGTGGGTGTATACGTAACGAGAAGGAGCATTTTGCATTGTCAATAATTAAAAGTCATTAGCTCTGGCGTGGTGTCTTGCAGGCTAACTCAAGCAGTTTTGTATCGCCAATAAGCATTAAAAAAAATTATCAGATGTAGTAATTGTTTGGCTAATCTCAATTGAGATTAGACTTCCGAATACATTTTCTGTTCTGTATTACTCACACATTCATTCTGATAAAAATAAATCCTCTGATAAAAGAGGCATTTGATCTAAATAAATCTATGCATGATAATGGCATTCACATGGTACACCTTTGCAAAAGAAATATTTGCCGAATTTGAATGAGGGGACCGGGTGGCTCAATGAGTTAGGTCGATGGATCTAACAACTCATACAAGCCTATCACCAATACGACGTGGGTTCGCGCCCGGCTTTGTAAATTACAACCGCAAGTGATAAAGTTTACCAGTTACTTGCCCATGGTCGGTGGTTCTCTCCGGGTACTCCGGCTTCCTCCACCACTAAAACTGGTCGCCATGATATAGCTGAAATATTGTTGAAAGTGGCGTTAAACACCAAAAATCAATCAATCAACGAATTTAAATGGATAAAAGTGATCTTGAAGCTTTTCAATTTAAAATTGCTAAAATCTCTATTAAAAAAATATTTTTAAAAATCTGTTTATGAACATTATGAAAAACAATTAA
>MJUT01048059.1:113612-163121 GCA_002080005.1 Gigantidas platifrons | reverse complement strand
TTACGTTGATGATGAAATTTCATGATCGGCAATCATCGGAACGGTGCATCCGAAAGTTAATTAGCCGCCATTGTCTTGAAAAAACACGTACGAGATGGAATGATTTTCTGTTCTTAATCACAGATGATCGCGATTTTCGTCCTCAAACATGCACGAATGGTTTACGGTTTTTAGGGAATGTAAACATATCAAGAATATTTTTGAATATGTTTATTTCACCGAAAACTCGTTTCATATTACTTTAAGGATTGAAATAAAGAATTTAGTTGTTGATGTAAAGGGATTTAGGTAACAAATAATTATTTTAACAAAGATGATTTCTCTGTTGTCTTTATATAGCACAAACTATGCCGTTTTCTGTTGAGTCATATTACGGAATTTTATAGTACACTTTTCCGACTTTGATTTTTAACTTTACATGTTCATTCGAAATATCCGGTTGGCGATGTTTTTCGCCGAGCCGATTTAAGCAGGCTTCGGAAACGATTATCTCCCTTGGCTATATACTCAACCATTACAGCCAATCAAATGTTGCTAGATGTGTGTATCGCGTTAGGTAAATGAGTTTGCCAGACATTTATTTATAGATATATTGTGACAAAATATGGATGTAATAGTTTGAAATATATAATTTCACAAGGAGGTTTGTATTATTTTACATTCAACATACGTCTTCTTATAAAATTTTGGATGTGAAGTAAAATATAATCAAATTTTGGGCCAAATTTTACCAGCGAGCTGCTGTTAAGTTCGGATCAGAATCAGGAAGATTTTTAGTTTGACAATTTTTTCTGAATGGATTTTTTTTCTCTTGTAAGGTATTTTTACCCTAATTATTATATATGAAAACAGAAAATATAGATTATATATTTAAAAAAAATAAATTAATTTAAAAAAAACACGTGTTTTCTTAGAATATGGTAAATCCGAGGCTTTATGATATGCAAAGCAGATGTTTGTTTACAAGCAATAATTATATATATAAGCGTATTTTGTAAACAACTAATGATATGTAGATAGTTAACATAGTAAGAACTTAATCCAAATTTTATTTAGCATACATATGCATTTTAGATTATTTTATTTTATGAATATAAATTGTTATTAAAAACAGAGGATATATTTAGATGGGCTTCCCGGTATTTATTTCATTTTTTTTTTAAATATAAGCTTATAGACAAACTGTGTTAATCACTATTGGTTCATTTTTTTAACAAAAAACTTTTTCAGTAGAAATTTTATAATACTATACAGTACTATGATTATCTCCCTTCATTTAAATTCCTTAAAAAGCATTTTCCCCAATAATTATTGTTAATTCAACTTTTTGCATTTCATTGTTATATTTTTAAATTGCTATCAATATTAAACAATAATTTTTTTTATGTTCATATTTATATGAATGTTATAGTTGCAATTATTATGAATATTATAGTTGCAATTATTATGAATATTATAGTTGCAATTATTTAAATTAAATATACCTACTTCGAAGAACTTTTGGATTTATTTATATAATCAACGCCCACCATTCTATTTAATTACATTGCCGAACTTCATACGGTCTTTTCCGTATATTATAATTATACTTCGGTATGTTCCGACTTATTTCGGTCGATTCTATATTAGCATACACACGTCAAATACGTAAAAAAAATGATCCAATAGTAAAAGTTTCTCGATATACGCGAACTGGACGAGAATTCCTTTATTTATTATCAAATCCCGAGATAAATCGAATGGTAAAATCGGCCATTTTCTAGCATGATTATTTGCCGATTCCATCCCCTTTCCCTATGATATCCCCTGATTTAAGTCAGTTTTTTTTGGTGAACTCTCAGCCTTTTAAAAGGCAAAATGAACAGAGAGCACAATATTTTAAAGATTACGAAAAGTCCAAACGCTCTACACAATTTTTAAAGGAACGGAAACAAAACCGTCCATGGTTAGTTGATACTGAAACCGGCATGGTTTGTTCATATTGCAAAGAACAAAAAAATGAAAATTCATTTACTACAAGATCCGATGTACAAGTTACAAACATCCATAGCATATATCAAGCTCTAAATCGCCCCGAAATTTGATTTCAACTATAAATTTCTGAAGTGATAGTGTATTGGTGCATGTAAAATAAGTTTATTTTGAGGAAAAAATTTTGGAAATGTTTTATCTTCTGTAATAAATTATAGTTTCTGAATGGCCAATTTTGCTGCCAGGAAATGGACAGAATGCAGGATTTTACACCAATTATCCCAGGGCTTCTGGGGGCCTTGAGCGACCCGGAACCCTGCTGTAAGGCACCTCGCAAGCGAGGTGGCAGGCTCATCTGATGGGCCCCTAACAAATTGTGTGTGCTACCAAAATTAATTTGGTAGGGGCCCACTTGGCTCCTAAAATATTTCCTTAGCTTCAAACCCTGTTTTATAACATTTCGTGTTACAACTCTCTCGTTCTACTAACTTTTGTTTCTAGGTCCAGCTGCCGTTTTACTTATAAAAAATATAGGCCTATATGTTTTTTATTAGTTGGACCTAGAAACAAAAGTTAGTAGAACGAGAGATTTGTAACACGAAATGTTGTAAAATATGGATAAATGGCTCAACGATATATTTCCAGACAAAGATCCATACCATAATCGCGGGATGGACCAAATGAGGAAAAAGGGGGTCCGGAATTCGAGTGCCTGTGGTCTGAACCATCATTAGATAGTTAGGTAGATAACTGTACTGTATTTGAAAATTTATGGTCGCAAATTGAGCTTACTGGCGACGCGTTAGCGAAGCCAGTAAACGGATATGTGCGACCATTAAATTGACAATTGATGCCGTGAAATTTCAAATACAATACAGTTATCTCCATTCTAATGTAATCGTGTATGTAGGATAGACATACATATATCACAGGGCTCAATTTTGCGACTAGTTTGGTCGCCATGGCGCCTAAAGATGTCATTTTGCGACCAAACTTTTGTCATAGGGCACCAAATTGGCGACCAAGTTTAAAAACGTAAACTTCCGGAAATGCGGTTCCTCTGTCGCTTGGCTTCTCGATTTGGACTAAGTCGTGACCATGATTAAAGTTAAGACGAAACATTTCATTATTCACTGTCAATTTAGTACATTTTTTCAAATGCAAATCGGAATTTGTCTTAAATCGTGATCATTTTCATAACAATTGAATGATACATCGATTCAAACGCGCAAATGATTGTCGTAATATTAAAACTGGATGGAAGGAACCACATTTCCGTAAGTTTTGCCATATCCAGTGCACAATGTGCGAACAATTTTCGGCACAAAATATGATAAAATGTGATGTCCGATCAGCTTTGAACACCAGCACAGTTGTGACCCCGATCAGGCTTAGTGATGAAGGCCTCAGTATGGAGAAATTTGATCCAAGTGACTCAATAGATCACTGATAAGAAAATGGGGGACTACACACACTGGCCATCAGATTGCAGTGATAATGATGATGATAGTTAATCAAATAATTATAAAAACACATTTGAGTAAATTATTTTATTTTCCTAAAGATGTACATTGGTTTAGGGTGAAATATTAGAAGAGTATCAAAGTGTCCTATACAGCACAAGATCGTATACTACAACTTAAAGGACAAAATAAAGACAGAAAATTACACCAATACAAACCACATTTAAAACTCAAGCTAGAGCAATACAGACTCAATATAACCAGAGTGATATCTGGCTGCCAGGCAACATAATTAGTGATTGTCTACATTTTTTCACCTGGCTATGGAACCGGTTTAGCTCTGTTGAAGATTGTTCTTACATTTTTTTTTATTTTGAAAATGCATTCAAGATGTAAAATTAGGTCTCTGGATATTGCCAGAATGCAGCATTTTGCATCATTTACCTCATACCCCTGGCTGTAGTAACCACTGCGTTGGCCCAGTGGATCAAAACGCTTCGTCTGTTGAATGGCTTCTTGGCTGCTAAATTTTTTTATTGGCTCCTATTTTTTTTCTCCTAGGAGCCAATACGACGATTCCGTGATAAGACGTTCTCCTGACTTGGAGGAAGAATTCGTACCACCGATCACGTGACTTCATAAAAAATCTAGGCATTTTTAGCAGTAGACACTGCNGATATTGCCAGAATGCAGCATTTTGCACCATTTACCCCATACCCCTGGCTGTAGTAACCACTGCATTGGCCCAGTGGATCAAAACGCTTCGCCTGTTGAATGGCTTCTTGGCTGCTAATTTTTTTTTATTGGCTCCTATTTTTTTTTCTCCTAGGAGCCAATTGGATCCTGGGTCAAAAATCCTACTTTGAGGCCTGTATCATTTATGATATTTCCGTATTATTGCCAAGATGACATACAATGTGTAAGCAGTAATCAGCTAAAATTAAAAAAATATATATATTTCATGCTATTTCAACCGTGGAATTGGTGAAAATTACACCATTAAATCGACAATTGATGCCGTGAAATATTCAAATACAATTCAGTTATATCCATTCAAATGTAATGATTCATGTGTATTGCTACATTGCATCCGGAACTCCTCGCGCCTTTCCCCAAGTGAACTTGTTTTTGCACTTGGGGAAAGGTGCGAGGAGTTCCGGATGGTTACATTGTTGACAAGATGACGTAAGCGACAATCGTCTAAAATATCTCATGATTTTCAACCGTGAAATTGATACCATGAAAATTACAGCATTGTCCAATCACAAACCAGGGATATTAAACAACTACATTATAATAAACAATATCACCCTAAGATATAATAAGGAAACAATAGTCAACTTCGAACCGAAATCTAAATCATGCCAATACCATCTTTCGTCATCTGTACGCAAAACAAAGGTGACAAAATACTTTTCAACATGATGTTGGAATAAACAATTTTATATTAATGAAAATATTAACAAAAATCACAAACCATTGTATGATTGGTGAAGTGATATGACACAACCTAGACTCAGTGACATTCGTCTATACGATAGCAATGATATCTTTCCAGGATCACAATTTGATATAAAATCTTGAATATCTTTCAAAGACAACCTTGTTGAATCATTAAGGTATAAATCAAGCTGTTCTAGTTGTTTGCATGATAATAAAACTTGACCTAAAGCGTCAATTGTAATAAAACGATTCAGAGAAAAATGTAGTCGTTTTAAATTTTTACCATATTCCACCATTGCATACAGAGATTCGTTGGTGAAATTAGTCACTGCATTTTCTTTAATTCCGAAACATACTAGTAACTGAAGATTGTTACAGTTTTTCAAAATCTGAACAATACCTAAATCAATGTTCTCCTTTGCCCATCCTGAAATTCGAAGTTCGTTCAAATCTGGACAAAATATGGACAGCTGCAGAAAAGAATCAGCTCTCATTTTTTCGCAACAGGAGAAATGCAAAGTTTGTATATGAGAATGAGTATTCAATCGTTTCTCAAAGTAATTTCTATTAGTATTGATAGCTGTTTCATCAGTTTCGTTAACGCTATTGTATGTATAGGTTTCTGAAGAAAGGTTCGTTCCGTCCAAAACACCTAATGATAAGTCAGAAATATTTATACACGAACTAAAGCTAGCATGTTTTAACCATTTACATCCCACAAGCAAGTGACTAACCCCATTGCCAGTTATTTTTGGGCAATCATTAAAATTTACTCTCTCTAGAAATACGCAATGTTGTGCTAGCCCAATCAAGTAGGAGTCGTTCATATCACATATTTTCTCCATCTTCAGGATCCTTATATTTGAGCATAATATGCCTATTGGTGTCAGGATGCTAGCATCAACATACGGGTGGAAGTTGACATTGAGACTCCTCAGATCCCTACACCCTTCAGCAATGTATCCGATTCCAGTATTGGTGATCTGGCAACAGTCAGTCGGTGTGAAGTCATTAATTTGTAAATTGTGTAACTGCTTACTTTTCTGTGCTATGTAATGCATTCCTTTATCAGTTATATTTTTACACTTTGAAACTGAGAGTGTTTTGAGATATGGTGAATTGTCCGCCACAATTCTCAACGTTTCGTCATCTACACCTGTGCGGTGTAGTGTAAGTGATCTTAAATTACTCCATCGCATGCTGGAGAATGCAACATTTGTGATGGCACTACATCTACTAAGGTTTAATTCAACTAGACCCGGGTTCCTCTCTAACAATGTTTGTATGGCTATATCTAAGTAAATATCTCCACAGCTGACAGTCACGTGGGTAAGAATGGTCGTGTTTTTAAATAATACCTGAAACACGTACGGCATCAACTTTAATTGGGTAGAATGGTTACAAAAGAAGTGACGTAGATGAAAACGTCTAAGTTTCTTCAATCCATTGCATAACGAGATGACGTCAGTTAATCTATCAAATTTAGTAACGTCAAGTTTGAAAGTTTCGAGGTCAGCGAAGCACTGTAGAATGTTCCGTAATTGGTCAAAGTTATCATCGTCATACATTCGCAAGTGTAGAGTTTGTAACTCCGTGAAAAGTTCTGGCTGGAACTTTGAAAAGAAACAAGTAGCCTTTGTTCTTAGTTGATGGACCTTGGCGGCATTTTTCTGTAATATATTGTCCAATTTCTCTTTTGGCATTGACAAAAACAGTCCATAGTGGTATAGATCTAAGTTTTTCCATATAATCTGTGAGGATGATAATTCTTTCCATCTTTTAGACACCTGTTTAATAGTTGTGATAATAAATGGTTGTGGTAGATACGTGAAAATCTCCAGAATAATTTCTGTTGGTAGGTCGTTGATATGCATTTTTCCCCCTGAAAGTTTAAAAAGAAACAATGATAGATTTGCATATACATGTATATAATGTATATAATGTATATAATGAGCCGTCGTGGTCGTGATGGTATGGTAGTTGGATTTACAACTACCTGTGTAATCAGTACATATCACAACTAAAGTTGTGAATTCGAATCCCCTTGATAACGAGGTGTACTCGATACAACATTAGGTGATAAAGTTGTCAGGGACTTGTGACAAGTCGGTGGTTTTCTCCGGGTATTCGTTTTCCTCCACCAATAAAACTGACCACCTCGATATAACTGAAAGGGGCTATATCAAAATAGCGACATATTGAAATAGCGACATTACCCATAGATCAAAACGGCGACAATTTTAATTACCTATTTGAAAATTATATATCAAAATAGCGACATTAAGTTAAATCGATTTTTACAGGTGAAAGAGGATATGATAGAGAAAATTAAACAAAATAAATAAATAAATATCACGACAAGAATTTGTCAAACTTATGGCAACAGAGCGCAACCAGTTATTAGTGTCAGTCATGGTGATTGTCTTGTCAAACTTCCATCAGGAATTAATATTACCAAGTGTAGAATAGTATATATAGGGATTTTGGGTATTTCGTGTAATGCTTGTTAATGGCACTTGTGAATTGGATGAAACTTCGAAAATAATTGGAAATCATGTCACCACTTGCCATAGATATGCACACTGTCACTGGTAATGCAGGCTTCAATTTGGATTATCTTATGCCGACATCCTGGCATTTGAGAATTGAAGGTGAAGCCAGTGAGTATCATCCGGATTTTACACCAAATAATGTTGTACTCAATTCATTTCAACAAAAACATAACATACTATCAACCAAAAACTGAACCAACTTTCAACCAAAACTGTACCAACTTTCAACCAATATTAAACCAACTTTCAACCAACACTGAAGGGGTCCGAGTGGCTTAGTGAGTTAGGTCGTTGGATCTAACAACTCATACAAGCCTATCACCAATACGGCGTGGGTTCGCGCCCAGCCTTGTAAATTACAAAAAAGGGTGCACTCGACTCGCAGCCACAAGTGATAAAGTTTACCAGTTGCTTGCCCAGGATCGGTGGTTCGCTCCGGGTACTCCCGGCTTCCTCCACCACTAAAACTGGTCGCCATAATATAGCTGAAATATTGCTGAAAGTGGTGTTAAACACCAAAAATTCAAATTCAACCAACACTGTACCAACATTCAACTAAAACTGTACCAAAACAGTGACTTGCGACAGGTCGATGATTTTCTCCGGGTTCTCCGGTTTTCTCCACTAATAAAACTGACCGCCACGATATAACTGAAATAGTGTTAAAAGTGGCGTTAAACACTCTAAATAAACTGCATTATTACATACTTAGTTAAAATAAAGGCATTTTTGTATGACCAATATGACCGGATGTAAACTGACCATATTTTCACACCCCGGGAAAATAACCGGTTATTGGATTACTACAAGATCATTTCCATATCGAGGCCCATATTGCCCGGGCCAATATGGGCCTCGACTTCGTCTCAGGCCAATATGGGTGTCTCTTTTCTAGATGTCGGAAGTATGTAATAAATAGTTTAATACATGGGCATTTCCATATTGGCCTGGTTATCATCCCTCGACCCATATTGGACCTCGACTGCGTCTCGAGCCAATATGGGGGTCTCGGGATGATAACCAGGCCAATATGGAAATGCCCATGTATTAATCTGTATTTATTATACAACATCATGGCTCAAACAAATACATTATGAATATCAAAACAGTTGGTTAGGGTTATTGTGTTTAATGCCACTTTCAACAATATTTCAGTGGTCAGTTTTATTGGTGGAGGGAACCAGATCTAGAGTATTTGGAGAAAACCATCGACCTGCGGCACATCACTAACAAACACTATCATATAATGGCATATAACTCACAACATTAGTGGTGATAGGCACTTATTCAAAACAGTTACAAGGACAGAAATACAACATTACACAATTTTTTTATACAACAAAAAATATGTGGTGTGAGAATTTTTAAACTTTTAGATTTTTTTTTTAGCATTAACATTTATTTTTCATACAGACTTTTTCATTTGGATGTCTTTTTACATTTTTTTAATAATAAAAAAAAAATTTCTGATAAAATAGATATTGATTTTCTGATATTAGAAATTCATGTTTTCTAATAATTATTGAAAAAAAATCACTTTTTAATATTAAAAAATAAATTCCTATTGTTAGAAACAAGTCAGATTCTCTAATATTACATTTATAAACGAATTTCTAATATTATTTTTACATATTAAAAGAATGAATTTCTATTTTTCTATTTATATTTGTCCGCTTTGGCTTGCCATACATTTAATAATAACAAAACTCTTTCTCAACCATGCGACTTTGTTTAAATTATATAAATATAATCATGTAAATATTACAAAAAAATCGTTCAGCGATACATAATACAAAAATGTACATGGTTGTTCCTTTAGTTATGAATTTTGTGTAATTTATTCAAATGAGATCATGTGATATTTGTTTATCACAACTGGAACTTGTGGAAGTATAAGTTAAACAGAAATGACAAAAGCGTTCCACGTAGATGTAGCGATAAAAAAATATATACATACCCACAGTCAGCCATATAATATCGTGGTTGTTGTTTATTTGCACATATTTTTTGTAATTTACAACTCTGTAGGATGGAATCGTAACATCGGGACAATGTAATAAGTGGATGCTATGTCCCGTAAGGCATTCTTTTTATGCACAGTCGTGTAGTATTCCTTTATAACATCTGCACGGTGTAGGATTAGCTGCGGAACCGTAGCCCTTTATGGTCCTTTTCTTTTTCTTTTTTTTTGGCGGACCATAGGGCTACGGATTTCACCCTATCAAAAACTTTCGAAAATGCGCGGTGAAAATTCCGCGCACCCTTTTTGCAAATTATTGTCATGAAATCGGGTCAGAGAACGATCAAACACCAAAAACCGGGGATGAACTCAGGTGCTCCGGAAGGGTAAGCAGTTCCTGCTCCACTACTAGCACCCGTCGTGCTAATCTAGTTAGAAACCCGGTGATAAGTCACGCATGAAGAAATGACCTGGAAGTATTCTACTATGATGTCTGCGTAGCCACATTTAGTTTTTAAAATTACAAACTACTTTTTGATAAACATGACCAAAAGGAAGCAATCTAATTAAAATTAAATCTACACACTTGCTCCCTAATTTCTATCGTTTTTTTCGTGTACTACACGAGCGACAAAAAAACGATAGGAAATAGGGGGCAAGTGTGTAGATCTAATTTTAGATTGAAAAGGAAAAGAAGAAGCAACAATGGCAAAATGCATTAAAAAACGTAGACATCTAATTCAGTGAGCGAGACATGCTTCTGGAATATTCTTCATCAGGTACGCTTTAAGACAAAATATTGGAAAACCAAATAACTTAAAGTATATCTTTGGAAGCAAGAAACCAAAGGGCCCAAGTAGGATAGCCAATAATCGACTAAGGACATCTAAAGCCCACAAGGGAGGAGAACATTAGTTTTCATAATTATTACGTTAATTAGGAACTGTAAATTTCAATAATAAATATAACTAATAAAACCTGTTGGTGTTGAAACATTGACTACTGGGGGGGGGGGGTAATTCACCAGTAGGTATCGACCCTGTGATAGTAATTTAAAGATCTACACATTTGATCAGTCCACACGACGTGTTTCTGGAATACCATTCAATCAGGTACACCTAAAACCGACAGATTGGAAAGACAAATAATTAAAAAGTCATTCGTATATTATACTTCCTTAACGTGTAATCAAATTGTACAAGACGATATACCCGTTTGATAAAGACTGCAGTCAAACCAAGATTATCTACCAATAACCGCTTACATATTTTTTTATATCTCAGTGAATTTGAAATTAAAGACACACATATGACACAAATGGGTACTTCGTTTAATATATGACAATTTGAAACGTGACTATAGTTATTTTAGTTTTCTTGTCGTAAATTTCCCATTTCATCTAATCCATATATCTTTTTTAAGTAATTTAACAAAATATGAGGCTTATACGATAATTCGTTGTCAACTTTTATGGTAGCGTTTGAGCTAAATTTACCTTGGAATTGGGAGCGAGTTCTATTTTTTACCTTTAAACACGTATAATTCTGACCATGCCTAATCTTTTAAAACAGGACATACTCCTGATCTTATATAGGTATGGTGTATACATAATGAGACTATAATTCACTCCAGTGATGATGAGAATACATTTTTAATCCGCTTGATACCGGAACTTTATACTTCGGTATTCACTCCGTTAGCGTGAGATGCAATAGAAACAATATACCCTTTAAGTGTTTAGTTAAAAATAATTTTAGCTGTGCAAATGCATAGTGTGAAATATCGTGTAGTGTGAGAAAAGATTGAAGATATCACAGGGATAATAAGGAGCCTTAAATGGAACGATTAGAGAATATAGTGACTAAAAGGAAAGGGTCATTTTCGACCGATATAAGACAACCGAAACAATGCTTCGCAAAAGCAAAGACTGACCTTTCAGTTAAGGGCAGTACCAGATACTTTTACCCAATTAAATGATAATTTGTATCTCCTAATTTAATTTTGTAGCATGTGAGTTATTAATTGATTTCCTGATTTAGAAGAAAATATGTGAAGAATTTATCACTGAAGACCATCCCGATGATGCTTTACTGCCGGAATTTTTTGGTCATGATTATTGAAAACAATAATCATTGATTAAACAAGTAAGACCTTTGTGGATATTTACGTTAAGAATATAAGTAAATATATAAGTTTGAAATTATTAATCTATTTCAGTGCTGAATTGAAATTATGGATGATATCGGATGTGTCGTACTGATAATAAGATACCCGGAATATTAGCTTATCGTTACCTCATATGTTTTTTTATATTTATATTTCATGTACAACTTCCTGTTTAAAAAACCTGATAAAAAAATGAATAGTAACCCACATAAAACATAAATAAAAAGCCCAAATGGATGAATTCTTTTCCAGGTAGTTTTCCTTGTAAATGTAATCTACTAGGTATTGAGAGAATTCACTTTGAATGTAAATACTCCAGCACATAACTTGTTTCAGTGCTTGATTATTTTTAGTTCAAATTTATTTGTTTGCCAGAAATTTGCTTGATTATTTTTAGTTCAAATTGATATGATTGCTACTATAAATTTTATGCTTTGTTTGCAATAATTTACATATATCTGTTTTGAATGGCATGACAGCAGATAAGACATTTTTATGTTACTTGTCAACTAACTACCTTATCTTTAATAACAATGTGTTTGTAAATCGTGTTTGTTTGCATGCAAAATTGCTTTGTTTTTTATATATTATTTGTGTAATGTCGGAAACCCCCTCCCAGTGGGTGTGGCGGGGGTAGAATAGGCACCAGGTTTCTCCGTCCTAGAAGCACTAGTCCTCTAAAAGGGGTCAACCCCGGGGTATAGAAATGGGACCGAGAGCTTCTTCGGCTGGAAGGGGCATCCATCGGTTGTGCGGGATGTATAAATTGACAACCAACCCGTCCTTCGGATGAGACGTAAATAAAACCAAGGTCCCGTGTTGAGAGATTGCCACCCTCTTCGCACGTTAAAGAACCCAGTTTAACAGTGGTCCATAGGAGACCTGTTGCACTAGCTAAATTCTCCGTCCCTACCCATCACCTTTCCTTGTTTCGAGTCCCGTGGCGTTTAAATTATTCTCGTCCTGAATATAGCTGAAAAATTACTCGCTGAACGTTAAACATCAATCAATCAATCAACTGTAATGTCGGTTTTAAAAGCTCATCAGAGCTCATGTTGTAAGTTCCTAATGTACCGACTTTAAATAAAACTTTTTGACTTTGAGCACACTAGTATCAAATTATGACACTTAAATAAGTTTATACAGTCAATAGTAAAAAAAATATGCCAATGTGTAATGTAACAAGAGAATGCTTACAATGAAAAAATGTGAAGAAATTGGGTTATCTTTTCGTGAATGGTTTTCATTTTTAAACCGATATTTTTGGACGTAGAATCTTCACTTCCTAATGTTTTCTCCTACACATGTGATTTATAGGATTGCAGACAACTATGAATTGACACAAACCATTTTTTAGCTCACCTGGCCATAGGCCATGTGAGCTTTTGTCATGGGTAAGGGTCCGTTGTCCGTCGTCCGTCTGTTAGCTTTTCACATTTAACTCTTCTTCTCTGAAACCGCTGAACAGATTTCAACCAAACTTGCCATAAATGTTCATTGGATGGTCCTCTACCAGATTTATGTTTTTGGTGTAGGTCGGAAATCCAACATGGCCACCAGGGCCAATAACGTGTTCTGATTGGTCGAAACCTTGAAAATCTTCTTGTCGGAAACCACTAAACCAATTGAATTGTGACTTTGCAGGAATGATCATTTGGTGGTCATGTACTGAACTTGTGAATCGTTTGCCGATCGGAGGTTCAATGACTCGACTTAGTTTTAACATAGGACTCTATGGAAAAAATGTTTAAAAGTCTTTAACTCTGAAACCAATAAGTCAATTTAAATCAAACATGGCATGAATGGTCCTTAGGTGGTCAACTTTCAAAATTATGTGCAGTGACCCCGACCTCCATCCAAGATGGCTGCCATCAGCGAACATAGTTTTAACATAGGACCCTATGGGGAAAATGTTTTAAAAAAATTTCCTCTGAAACTAGAAAGTCAATTTAAAGCAAACATAGCATGAATGGTCCTTAGGTGGTCAACTTTCAAAATAATGTCATGTGACCCCGACCTCCATCCAAGATGGCCACCGTCAGCTAACATAGTTTTAACATAGGACCCTATGGGAAAAATGTTTTAAAATTTTTTCCTCTGAAACCAGTAAGCCAATTTAAAGCAAACATGACAGAATGGTCCTTAAATGGTCATCTTTCAAAATTATATCCAGTGACCCAGACCTCCATCCAAGATGGCCACCATCAGCGGACATAGTTTTAACATAGGACCCTATGGGAAAAAATGTTTTAAAATCTTCTCCTCTGAAACCAGTAAGCCAATATAGCAAACATGTCATCGATGGTCCTTAGTTGGTCAACTTCCAAAATTGTGTTCAGTGACCCCAATCTCGGTCCAAAATGGCCACCGTCAGCGGACATAGTTTTAACATAGGACCCAATGGGAAAATTGTTTAAAAGTCTTCTCCTCTGAAACCAGTCAGCCAATTTAAAGCAAACATGGCATGGATGTTCCTTGGGTGGTATATACATTTGTACTTTCAAAATTGTGTCTGGTGACCACAACCTTCATCCAAGATGGCTGCCATGAGCAGACATAGTTTTAACATAGAATTCTATGGGATTTGAATAGTAACTAAGACATAGTTTTAACATAGAATCCTATGGGATTTGAATAGTAACTTAGATGTATTCGGCATGCAGACATTCTTAAGAGGACTTATTTATATCAGGTGAGCGATACAGGATCACCTGAACCTCTAGTTTCATGCTGCAGACAATACAATCATGGCCAATCAGCGATGGATCTGGGCTTTCAGCAGCAACATGGGTTCAAAATTTCAATAACTAGCTGTACTAATGAAGGAAAATTTTCAGGGTCCATATCAAAATTTGAGTGGTCTTGGGGATACTGGGCCCCTGTTAAGTTTATCCTTCATTGAATGGGGGCAATTACCATTTACCCACCTAACCATTTCATCCAGTCTTATTTAATGCTCTTCATAATTTTCTTTATAACTGAAGCCCACCAATAGTAAGAAGAGTGATACAAATAAGTCCTGTACAAGAAGATGGTAAAAGACAGGCTGAACATGTTGGTCAACTTCCACAGATTCCATTGGTTAGACTTACTCCAAATAGTACACACATGCCCATAATTAGTCTACTAGATCAACGTATTCCTGAAGTCAGTCCAGGACATCCAGGTATTTTAATATCATCAATTGCAGATTTATATCATTAGATTGGCATGACATAAAGGTCCATTTTAGTTTTTCATCAATATTTCAAAGTATTGGCATATTAAATACTGTAAACTGAGAAATTCCTCCATCTTTATTTTTCATTTGACACATCGCAAAAGGTATATACATGATGAACTATATCGGTTGTCTATGGTTGGTGTGCTCGCCTTGAGTGCAGTAGAAGGTGGGTTCAAGCCATGATTGTGTAAAACCAATGACTATAAGATTGGTATTAGCTACTTCTCCACTAAACATACAACATTAATGAGTTAAAGCAAAGATTGGTTGACTCGGAATCAGCATAATGTGTCCGAGTGGAGCGACATGTCTACCCATTGACTGTTGTTTCAGTGAATTACCTCTAAAAATCCAACTCAGCGTGTTGGTCTAGCACTAAGTGGACGTCATCATCTCATTGAAATGTAACTTGTTCTTGCTGAAACATGGCTCACTTGATGTTAAACAACAATCGCTCACTCACTCCTATATATAAATAGCTGTTTTTGAGGGTTTTTTTTTTTTTTTGATGTGTTGACTACCATAAATATTTTCTGTATACATGTACATTATAATCCTTCCTTAAAAACAAAGATAATGCAATTTTTATGATATTTATATATGCCCATGGTCGATGGTTCTCTCCGGCACTAAAACTGGTTGCCATGATATTGTTGAAATATTGCTGAAAGTGACGTTAAACATAAAAAAATCAAATCAATCAATCTTACTTCATTTACAGCACGATGTAAGCCTCCTCCACAAGTGGTTACACCACAGATTGAAATAAGCCAAGGTGGTATTTATGGTGGCATAGCGATGGAACATCAAGATTTTACAACAAAAATACCAGAATTATCTACTAAAACAGAAAACTTACAATCTTGTGGTAAGTTGAGAAATTGGGAGATTTGTTAAAATTGGGGGCATAGAAATTGAAATGCTACTGTTAAACGTGGAACACAAATTGAAGCAGCATGTTAAAAGTGGCAAATAAATAGAAAATCTACTGTTAAATATGGCATTTTATAAGTTGAAATGATATGTTAAGATATTGTATGTTAAAGGTGGCACATGAATAGATATGATATATAGCAAGTTGCATATAAATATAAATTGCATATAGACAAATAGAAATGTTACTGGGATGCATTTCAGTTAATCCTGAAATAAAATCAGTTTGATGCTTTTTTATCTCAATTTTAAAGTGGGAAGGCATTTTTTTCATTCAAACTTAGAAAAGCTTGCATTGATTGAGACATTATTTTATTGGTTTGACACTCTAATAAGAATAACTAATAAAACTGTCTGCTGCAATATAAGTGAAATATTGTTGAAAGTGACTTTAATACTAATCCTGTTATCACATAGTTTTGGCTATATAAGCCTTACCTAAATGTAACATAATGGTCAAAAATAACTATTGAAATTTTATTTACACATACATTGTACAATGTATTTTCAGATTATAGCTATGCCTCTAGTATTGATTTAGAAGGTATAATGGTGGACAATGCAATAGATAATGTGATGAATCTTCCACAAGCATTCAATGAAGTTGTAGAAATGCAAAAAGACCAAAGTAATGAAATCCAAAGGCAGCAGCTAATTCTGAAAAATATGCAGGTATGCATGACGTATGTTGGGTTAAAGAAAAATATAAGGGTTTCACATCCACCCAACAGTGTAATATTATGAGGAATTGTGCTAAAAATTTGCACTGTCCTGCCCCACCTATAGGTGTGAATTTCATCAATAAACATGGTAATTGCAGGAAAAATTCATCAATTTGAATCAAACATTTGTCTATTTATCTGGTTAATAACATAATGAAACATGTTTGATTTCATCAGGAAAATTGCTTTGAAAAGTTTTTTTTAGATTTTATTGTAACCTTGAAAAGCAATTGTAATGTTTTTATTGAAAGACATTAAAAGTGTTTGATCATTTTCAAGAGTTTTAGGGAAAGATGCATTATCTTTATTATCTTTAAATTTATTTTATTTTTTATTTGGCATTTTCAGAAAAAACTGAAAGAAGGTATGCGCAATTGTTATGTTGAAATATTTTGTTTATTACATTTCTATAGCACAACACAAATGTTGGTTTTTTTTCAAATTCAATACAAGTATTGTAGGAAGACTATTTAAACCAAAAACAAACATGTAATCTTAGACATGTTGTAATTTGATTATCAGTCTGCAGGATTTTACTGTGAAACCTGTCTAGATCGAACTTCTTTGGAGCCAACTTTTGTGTTCGGAATAGACAGGTCTTCGGTTTATACAGGTTAAATTTACAACGATTTCCTATATTAGAACTTTATTTAAAGCTCAGTTTATACAGGATTTTGGTATATTCAGGGTTCAGTTTAAGCAGGTTTCACTGTATAACGAATCGGTTGAAAGAAAAATGGAAAAATTCATGAACTTTAAAAACCCATTTCCGTGTAATTATATTGAAGATAATACAACATTTTGTGCAGTTTGTTGTCCCAAGATCCAGGTATTTTTTTTTACATACATAGTCCAATATGTACTCATGAACAGTCTTCATATAAGGTGTGTGGAGGGGAGGGTATGGTATTTAGTGCCACTTTCAACAATATTTCATCTATATCGTTGCGGTCAGTTTTATTGGTGGGGGAAACCCAAGTACCCGGAGAGAACCACCGACCTGCCTTAATTAATTATGATACGAAAGAACTTTACTATAAAAAAAAACTGTTATTGAATATGAATGAGGGTTAGATTGGATGACACAGATTATACTTTTGTTTAAAGTCCAGGAGGAGGACAGTGAGTTAGACTGTTGTTGAATATTAAAGGGTTGGACACAAATTAATACTGTCTAGTAGCGATTACATTGATACAAAATGTACTGTCAGTGAAAGTTAAACAGGGACACAGTTTTACACTATTTCTAAATCAAGGGGGAGCTAAATCAGTGAAAGTCAAAGGGCTGACACTAAGTGATTAACGATGTTTTTTTAAAATGAGAGGACTTTTCTCAGTCATCTCTCATCGAAGGGCTAAGCCCTGAGATGAGAGATGACTGAAAAACGTCCTCGAGTTTTAAAAAACATCTTTAATTATTTTATCGCTATTTTGTATTCATAATTAAATAATTTTTGTTGAGATACTGACATTTTTTTAAACACAATTAATATTTTATATCGTTAATCACTTAATTATCAAGAATTTGGTAATGTGACTTCATTATGACGTCATATCAGAAAACAAGATACTACTACGTGCGTCCTTGACTACGCTTAGCGATTAGCGATAATTGGAATCATCTCATGCGCTTGATATGAAATATATCGGTTTTAAACATCAAAGGGAAAATAAACAAAATAGCGATAAATATTAATATTATTTGTGAATGTCAAGGAATATGACTCGAAAGCTTAATATTACCTGTATTTTGAAGTGTTTTTAATGAAATAAGATAAACTTGATTCTGCAGTACATGCAATAATCAATTCTGCAACAAACTTTCTGATTGGTTCATATTAATAAAACAAGTAGTATAGAATACATGTATATGAAAAAAACATATTTATTTTTTTATTTTATTGTTGTTTGTTTGTTTCTGTTAAATGTATTAATAATTTATTATGTAATGTTGTTATTCTGATAAATAAAAACAAACAAAACTTTAACAAGTATTTGTGTAAAAGGAGGTAATCAAAAAAGATATGTCAAAAGAACTTTAATAAAACTAAAAGTGTTATGAATTAAAATGTTGTGTATATTAAAAAAATTAATGTTTTAAAAAAAGGGAGAAATCTTTCATAAAAAATACTATTTTAGTAAATCATATACATTTTGTATTATAAAAGAAGAATAACCATTACTTCCAGTCTTCTAATTTAGCCACAAACCCAACGGCCCAGGCCAGTAAAATAACTGTCTGGCTTGTGAAATTTCTTCAACATGTTCAAAATCTGGTGTTACAAGCCAATTGTATATAAAGAAAAATGTCAAAAATACTGATTTCGGGCTTGTGTGTCAAAAAGTTTATCGTGAAGACTGTACTTCATTTTTCTGTCTTGAGTTACTAATACTAAATAGTATAATAGCTAATCACTGAAAAAAAAAATTCTAGTTAGAATATGTTTTTTACATGTAGAAGCTTAGAAATTTGTACCTCTTTAGTTTTACCTTAGAATATTTCAAAATAAAACCTTATATTGATCTTTGGATTAAAATCTAGCAGAAATTGTTTATTGCCCAAACCAATATAGCTGTCTTAAATAACTTCATGTTATTTTTGTAAGATTTAGGGATTTGCTATAGTTCGTAGTATTTGTTTGGAGCAATAGTTTTGTTCTCTTCCAGAGTTGGAGAAGAAAGAAGATTTAGTACAGGAGATAACGGGAGTTACACACAAGATTTATATTGCTGATGAGCGAAATAGAAAGTGCAACAAGAAGTGTAAAGAGTATGATCTAGGTACGTAATGTAAAATACTTTCTCCCATTATGACGTCATTTTAACCCCGCTGAACCAGTGGTGGAAAAATCTGTAATCCTCTAGAGGATTAAAATGTCTCATGCCTTTCCCCGCATTTGACTCGGTTTGACAGCTTTTGAAATAAAGTATGTGTTGAATAATGGGAGAAACAAATTCTCTTTCAGTTGCCCATGTGGGTTACGATATTTCTCCACTCTCGAGAGTTATATTAAAAATTTTAACCCTCTTGAGTGGAGAAATATCGTAACCCACAGGCAACTGAAGGAGAATCTATATGTAAACTCTTATCCTGAAACTATTTAAAAATTACAGTACAGTCCGAGACATACCATGATAAATCACTGCAGTGATAGACGTATCACTCATCTTGGTTTATGTTTCTGCATCAAAAAACTACCTTAATTTTGTTGTTTAATTAAAGTAGCTCCAAAATACTTATGAAAAAGAAGTTTAAACAAGTGATGGTCAACTAATTCACCAATATCAACAAAGCTTATAAGGGCTGTTCCATTTAAATATTCCTGGCAGGGTGGAATGCCACTTATTTCAGGCCCCCCCCCCCACCAATAGAAAAAACTTGTTCAACCCCTCCCAGGTAGACTTAAATGGAACAGCCCTAACTACTTCTCACCTCAAATCATTTAATAGAAAAAATACCACAACATATGACATTGAAAATCCAAGTCTGCTTGAGACAGACACAAAAATGTGGTGGTGTTAAACTGCTTATGCTTCTCCATGGTAATAGAGTAAAATACACTGATCACAGATATTTCTACTTTTATGTGGAGTGAGTGAGTGTTTGTTGTTTAACGCCGTCTCAGCAATTTTTCAGCTATATTGTGGCGAGAACAACTTAATTTTCAATGAGATGATGATGAGATCTGTTTTGTTCTATACCAACACGCTGAGTTGGATTTTTATAGTGCTAGCTCACTGAAACAACAGTCCACGGGTAGACTGTACATGTCGCTCCACTCAGACATAGTATTCTGATTCCGAACCGACCAGTCTTTGCTCTTTCTCCTTATTAGTGCTGCATGCTTAGTGGAGAAGCAACAAATACCAATTTTATTTTCCTTACTTGACCCGAACGGGGCTTGAATCCATGATCTACTGCACTCGAGGCGAGTACGCTAACCATTGCACCACCGATGCGGTTACTTTTATGTGGATAATTGTACATCCTGAAATTACAATTACACTTGTGGGGTAAATCTGTTTTAAAATTACAATTACACTTGTGGGGTAAATCTGTTTTAAAATTACAATTCCACTTGTGGGGTAAATCTGTTTTAAAATTACAATTACACTTGTGGGGTAAATCTGTTTTAAAATTACAATTACACTTGTGGGGTAAATCTGTTTTAAAATTATGTGAATGTCACAATGAAAACTGACTCTCTTACACTTATGCTTGACTTTAGAGGTAGAAGATTTATTTAAAGTAGCTGTAGGTATAGGCAACCAAATGGCAGTTGGTTTTTTTTTTCAATCGAGAGCTATCAGCCTTCCAGAAAATATTAGAGTTTCTACTTATATTATTGCTATATAAAAAAAAACAGTAGGAGGGCCTAATATATAAAACCCTACTGACGCATATCAACACAGTCGAAGAAAGATGTCAGAACTATTGACGTTTATTTAAAACAGATGTATTATTGTTGTTTGTAGAATTATGATGAAACATAAATACATTTAATTTTGATTCTTTATGATGCAGAAATAAAAGAGGTAGTTAAAGAGTATGAACAGATCAGAAATAGAATAAAAGAGGTAGAAGAGGAAATAGAACAGAATAAAAGGTATATGGTTTGTATAATAAAATGTTATAGATGTACACTAGCATGGTTTGATAGCCATACTTCTGTCAAAGTTAACCTTTTCTCATGTCATAGCAAGAGTAAAAAAAGTATCTCTACAAACCAATTTAGCATATTTTTTTGCTATACATTTTTGTGTTTACATGTAACCAATGTCTTCTTTATTTATTTAAATTTTGTTTAACTCATTTTTTGTCTAAAATCTAATATACTCACTATATATATATATGTTGTAATGTATAGTATTGTTTTGTAAGTATTAAATGTATGTAAGCCCCAGGAATATCATGGACTTCTGAGATCATATTTAAACAGAAAAATAGAAACAAAACAAAAAAGAGTGAAAAATTCACAGCACTGTAATTCACTTGAAATGTTTACTTTAATCAATAAATGATGCATTGACAGATCTTCTAAGGTGAACTCTCGTGTAGGAATACATTTACTGATGGGATTTTAATAGTGGCATTTTTATTGGCTGATCATGAGTTCATCGGGATCTGTCAGATGTCAAGGTCAGTGTGCATATTATAACAGCTGATTGTAATACGATTGCTCAGAAACCGTTGCACACATTTAAACCAATACACCTGCATATGATAATAGGGAAAACCTATACCAAGCCTTGTTATTTTCTCAGAATATCCTCACCATGAGGAAAGGAATTTGAAATCATTTTGTTCATTGCCTATATAAATCAGATTAGCTAAACAACAGGCTCTCAAGAGCCTCTGGTTTGTGATTAATATTACAGACAGTATGATAAATTCAGAGACCTAATCACAACTAATTTTGGAAACTATTTTTGTTATTGCATACACAATGATAAATAATTACCACACAGCACATTTTTTAAACTCTTTTTTTGTAATTACAGACAGTATAATAAATATAAAGAACTAATCACAACTAATTTTTGGAACTACTTTTTGTAATTACAGACAGCATGATAAATACATAGACCTAATCACCACATAACAAATTTTGGGAACTATTTTTTTTGTAATTATAGACAGTATGATAAATACAGAGAACTAATGACCAGCCATAAACAAGTTGTTGCTGACTTTGAAGGTGACCTAGAAGTTTACAAAGAGATAAAAGAATTGAAAGAAGCTATAAGTGAACTAGAAAATGAAAGTAAGGGCCCTTTCTACAGAAAACATATATGTTTTATAAGAATAATGTTTAGAAAGTATTAAAGCTAAGAATGATTTGATTTGATTTTTGGTGTTTAATGCCACTTTCAACAATATTTCAGCTATATCATGGTGACCAGTTTTAGTGGTGGAGGAAGTCGGAGTACCCGGAGAGAACCACCGACCATGGGCAAGCAACTGGTAAACTTTATCACTTACGGTTGCGAATCGAGTGTACCCTTTTTTGTAAGAATGAAGGCCATACAAAATAAATAGTTTTTATCAGGTTCCTGTTTCTTTCCCATCTCCCATGCGTCTGTATGAATGAAAGCTTTTGTTTGTGGTTTGTTCTTTAACTGATCTGTATTTAGAAGTTACCATAACAACATTCAAACTTTCCTATTGGATAAATTGATCAGTGTATGAAATATACAATCTGACTTAGTCAATATTGCCAGAGGAATTTGTTAGCTGACCATGAAATAGGCTCATGAATTATTCATAAGTACGAATGTTTTCAAATGAATTGACCAAAGGGTAATAAAGGAAGAATGAATGTAAGAAATTGTGGGTTACTGTCAATGATATGCTTTGTGGAAAAGAAATCGGCATTATTTTAAAATGGAATTGTTAAAAATGGTGGTAAACATGCTATTTTTCAAGTAAGCAAGAAAAATTTGCAAATATTTTGTTTTGGGTTTTTTTCAACTCTTATCAGTAAAAAAAATGGAATAAGCTTTCAACATTTATCAAGGGCAGCAACTGTTAATTATTGAATATTATTAAACATGAGAGAAAAAAATATGTAAATATTGGAGAATGCTAAATATGCAAGGCATAGAATTATCATAATGGATGATAAGGCTTGTTGTAACAATATTTTAGTGATATTATGGCAGTCAGTCAGTTTTACTGGAAAGAAACCAGAATACCTGTAGAAATCCAGACCTTCTGTAAATTACTGGCAAACTTCATCTAATAAGGCTGTATCAAGTACTCTGTACCATAGACAGAATCAAACTGATTGGTTAATGGTGTTTAATGCCACAACAGTATTTTAATTATATTGTGGCAGTTAGGATCACAGTGAAATATGTACGTGGGATTAGCCACTAACTGCATGGGTAGTTATAAATAATGTGATTGTAACCTACGAAACTTCTTACTGCTGTACAAAATAATGCATGTATTTAGAAGAATGTTTAAAAAAAAATGTTCTTTAATTATTTATTTTTGGGTGTTTTAGAGAGATCAAGCTGACAGTAGGAAGATTTGTCTAACTTTGGATAAAGTACTGAAGATATTATTATGGAAAGATACAAAAAGAAATATTTCAATATGCTAATTTTATCAAATTATTAAATAACCTATATTTTATCTGCATTCAATTTTATCCATTTGTAAATTTGATTAAAATGTGTGTTTTTGTTTTTGTAGATAAGCATATAAACCAGAATGTTGATGAAACCAATAAATTATTGTCAGGACAACTTGAAAAAGAATTGAAGGATCAGATACAAACAACAAGGGAATGTATTGAAGAGTTAAAATTGTCAATAATTCAGAAAATTAATCTGGTAAGTTTTTTAATAATAAGAGATGAAAGATTTCCTCGTTTTTTAGCAAAATATTTTACTAGTAGCCTCTGGCTGTATGTAATCCTCTTGAAATAAAGAAAGAATTAAATTATAAAACAAAAGAGATTGCATCATTCTCTGTGGAAAGTCTTGCCATCAGGCTATTTTGATGGTATAACTTTCTTTGCTATTTCATACCAAGAGCTGAAAAATCTGATGCAATAAACCATATGCACATTTCCGAATTGATTCTAAAATTCTGTTTTTAGATGTTTTTTGTTGGATTAATAGCTCTTTAATATAGGCAAAAGGTCAAAGTTCTTCATTATCTGTACAAAATGTTAATATTGTAAGAGTTTGGGAATTTTCTATTTGCAATAAGATTATCCTCTTCTTTTTTTTTAAAGTTCAAATACATTGTATCTACAAATTATCAGAAAATGATACTCAAATTATAATTTTTCTGTCTGTTGCTCTTTCATGGAATGGGTACCATTTTGCCTGATGTAAGGGAAATAATTTCTGTAAAAGCATATAATTTTGGAATCCAGTCAGTAATGTGTTAATGGTCAATTGTAATATTTGTTTATATTAAAGATAATCTTGCTTAAAAATAGAGTATTATATCTTGTAATGGAGTGAGAAAGATTTTCATTCAGTGATACAGGCTATTGCAAGCCTTAATGTATAAATAGTTGTAGAAAAAACTTTACATGGAAACAATAGTTTTGATCTACATTTTATTTTTCCATTAAAGCTTAATATATTGTTTGGCAGTATAATGGTTAGCATGCTCGCCTTAATTGTGGTAGGTCGTGGGTTCAAACCTCGGTCAGGTCAAACCAAAGGCTCGGAATCTGAATAATGTGTCCGAGTGGAGCGACATGTCTACCCATAGACTGTTGTTCCTGTGAGCTAGCACTATAAAAATTAAATTCAGGGTGTTGGTCTAGAACCAAAGCAAACCTCATATTCTCACTAATGAGACAGCACAGTTCCTATTTTTAGCCGTGTGAGATATCATTGTCTCAACCCGTGGGTGAGATAAGAATTTCACGCTACTTTTCCCGTAAAAATGTTACGTTTCGCAAAATGTCATTGTATCAATAAAATCGTTTAAATATTTATGTTTTGTTTATTTATCTAGTCAGCCACTTATCAATATACTTAATAAACATATTATACCGGTAAATGCTACTTCAACAGCGATAAATACCTGTAAAAAAATGTATTTGAATTTGGTCAAAGGGAGGTAATTTCTGTCTTTATGTTAGTTAAGTTACTAACAAGGGAGAGCACTCTATTATTATTATTAAACAATGTAAAGAAAAAATGTGGAATTATTTTGTTAAATTAGTGAGAAAAAGAATCAAACACCGGTAAGAGGGCAAGACGGATAAATCTCAGACACCCGCGGGAAAGATTTCTATTTGTCTCCAACTCGGCTTAACCTCGTTTGAGACCAGAAATCTTTCCCTTGGGTGTCTGAGATTTTTCCATCTTTCCCTCTTACCGGTGTTAGATCCTTTATATCATCTCATTGATAATTAACTTGCTCTCGCCATGATATAGCTGAAAAATTGTGTTGGCGTTTAACAACAATCACTCACTCACTAATATACCGGTACTGTTAATTTAGATATGAACTACATATATGTAATAAAATACATACTTTAGGCCATGCAAAGTTAATTACTTGGTTCTCAGGCCCTTTTTTTGTCAAAATTGATGAGGGAGGGCAGCATTTTTTTTTATCCTTTTACTGCTGTAAAAAGTGATGAGGGAGGCATTTTTTCTTCTTTTTTTTTTGTGAAAAATATGGCAATGTATAAATCTTTTCATTACTTTATTGAAAATTTCAATTTTATTTCTTCCGATGGTGGCAGAAACATCACAAGTGGTTATTTTTTATGGAAACGTCCAATCCGCTGGTCCCAACGTACCATTTTTTATCTCCGTAAATAATTCCAATAAGGTACAAGCTTCGGAGAAGCCCCCTTTTATGTTTCCTGGTAAAACTGGCAAACATTTGTGCCGAATTTGCACAGAAACGATTGACATTTTGTCTAAATGTCAAACGGAAACACGTTTTTTATTTATACATTGTCATAACGATGCTTTAAATCTCATTTAAGCATGATGCGTTTTAAAGCGTTTCACCGACCACGCGATATAAGAGAAAAACGGATGAGGTTGTTTTTTTTGTACGAACGCCGCTACCGCATTTAAAAATTTTTTTTTTACTATTTTTGCAAAAAAATCGGCAATGCGGCGACGAATTTCCACATGCGGGCGGGCCTGAGAACCAAGAAATTAACTTTGTATGGCCTTAACTTTTTAATTTTAGAGATTTTTTATTGAAAAATGAAGAATCATGTTTTTTTTATGACATTTTTGTTTTAGTCTCAAATTTTTAAGAATTCTGTATAATTGATGTAAGAAAGAAAGGCTTTCTGTTTATAACTAGATATGTAGAGTTGTGTCACAAAATAATCTCCATTCTGTAAATGTATCAGAACTCACCTTACAACATTGTTATCTCTTTGTTGTACATTTGTGACATTTATTCTCTAAAAAGGGGCTGTCATGGTCGTGATCATATAGTAGCTTGATTTACAATTACCTGTTCAATCAGTGCCTATCACCACTGAAGTTGTGAGTTCGAACCCCATTCATGGTGAGGTTTACTCGATACAACAACATTATGTGATAAAGTTTGTCAGTGATTTGCGACAGATCTGTGGTTTTCTCCAGGACCTCTGGTTTCCTCCACCAATAAAACTGACCACCACGATATAACTGAAATATTGTTAAAAGTGGCATTAAACACCATAACCCTAACCCTTGATTTTGGACTGTTTTTTTCACTTATATTGATAGAAATTCAAGTGACTGTGTATTTATTCTCTAAAAAGACACATTTCTACCATTGATTTCTTTTTCATATTGGAATTTATTCTGACAATTTGTACTGCATTTTATCTAACAAGTGTATTCTTCCATATTTTTTTTAGATTCAAGAAGAAAATAATAAACAGAATCAGTTACAGCTATCTTTCAATGTTTTACAGGTAAGTAGTTAATCTTTTTGAACTGTATTTTATACTTGATTTTTATTATGCAACAACCATTGTGTCATTGAATTTATCAAATATAAGCATATAGATTATTTTAGAATACCGTCTTAACCCATTGGCACACTGGGCAGTTGCCCGGGTGCCCCACGAGCATAAGACCCTGTGTAAATCTATGTATGTTGTGTATGGCATGTGTTTTAATGTCTACACACTGATTTTATTGGTACCAATACAATAAATATATGTTTAATTTTTCCGACATTTGCAGTTTTATTCCTGCAAGTGGTTGTGTAGGTATGGGCCCCAGTGAACTTCTTTGCCCGGGGGCCTATATTGCTGTTAAGACAGCCCTGCTTAAGTACAGTAGATCATGGATTCTAGCCCTGGCCTGGTCAAACCAAAGACTATAAAATTGGTAATTGTTGCTTCTCCGCTATGCATGCAGTACCAGTATTAAGATGTAGGAGCAATGACAGTGTGTCTGAGTGGAGCGACATATCTACCCACAGTCTGTTGCATCAGTGAGCTAGAGCTTTTAAAATCCAACTAATTGTGTAGGTCTAGTTCAAAATGGAAATAATCGTCATCTCATTGAAATGCAACTTATTCTTTCCACAATATGGCAGAAATATTGTTCACTTGGCATTAAACAACAATCATTCACTCATCCACTCATCCACTTAATTAAAATGCCACATTATTATTTGTTATTTTTTTTTGTAGAAGAAGAATGCAGCTCAGTTGACAAGGTTAAAGAAACAAGTAAAAGCAGCACAACAGAACAAACGACAGTGGCACGATCAAATTTCTCAACTTCACAAATCTATCGATGAAATGAAAAATAAACTGGCACAGGACATCTAAATGCATTTCATTTCAAATGAATTTATTAGTGTTGTTTCGTTTATTTTTGTCAATATCAATGTTTGTGGGTAGACATATAGCTAGGTGTTCGTTGACATTTGAATTTGTGGTCTTTATGCCTTTTGTTTGTTTTGACTGTATTATGATAATTGATTAAAAGATTATCTGTTTTTCCACTTGAATCCACCTTTTATGCTTCAATGCTTAGTTCTCTTCAAATGATATTTTTTTTGTTTTTATAACTTTTTTTATGGCTGTTCTTTTTTTTTTGCCCCACCTGTTACAGGTAATAATATGTATTACCTTTCTGGCAATTTCATCAACAGTTGTTTAGCTTTCTGATTAGGTTTTTGTTGTTGCTAGAAGCAAAGAATCTGACAAGCAAAATGGTGATGTCAGTAGCTTTTCAGATTTGTAATAAACCGCATCGGTTGTGTAATGGTTAGCATGCTCGCCTCAAGAGTGAGTTTGAGACCTGGTTAAGTCAAATGAAATACTATAAAATTGGTATTTGCTGCTTATCCACTAAGCACGCATCTGTAAGGAATGAAAGCCAGCACTGGTTGGTTCAAAATCAGGATAATATATTCAAATAGAGAGACATGGTTATTGTAATTTCAGTGAGCTAACACTATAAAGATCCAATTAAACATGTTGGTCTAGTACAAAGAGGACATCATCATCATTTCATTGAATGTAACTAGTTCTCGCCAAGGTATGGCTGAAAAATTGCTCATTTGGCATTAAACAACAATCACTCACTCATTTTTGTAATGATTTGATTATTTTCACTACAATGATGTTGTGCTCTAAGGCTACCATATTCTGTAAATTTTTATCCCCAATTTAAAAAAAAAATCAGAGGTTATATTCTGTCCACCTGTAAATTGTTTAGAATTACCATATGGTTTGAAAATGTTGATTTAAGATACATGTTTGTTCTGCTCAACTCTTGTAAAAGTTTACAATCTAGAACTTTTTTTTACAGGATATCTATACATATACCACAGATGTGCATATTATCAGAATTTTAATCAGGAGTATTGCTGTCACTTAAAATGATGAATACATAATGTGTCTGCCCTTGTTCCCGTGTGATAGATCTGAGCAGTGACTTTCAGTCTAAATTTTCAACTGAAATGAAATTGTACTGTTTAAAATGATTAAAAGTGAAATACATGTATTACAGAAGCTATTAGGCAGTGTCATAAAAAATATTTAATATGACTTGTAAAACCGCAAAACTTTTCTTTTAATCTCAAAATTACTAATTTTTAAATCCCAAATTTTCCACTTGCTCAAAATTTCTCAAAGATTTTTAAAAAGTCAAAATTTTGACTTGATGTTTTTTAAGAATGTCCCTAATATTGCTTTCCCTAAAATAGACATGTCAAATTTGAAAATTGTTTCTTATAGTCTGGTACTTTTAAAATGTATTGACACTTTGATTTACCTATATGAAACTAGAGGATTAAGCAATCTTTTTTTTCAAAACTTTGAGATCATCCCTAAAATTTTCATGTGTCTCCAAGAATCTATTTATTTGGACCTGTTCTAATTTGTAGAATGACAGATCTGAACTTGTAAAAAGATGATTTACAAGAAATACAACAAAACAAATCTACATCTCAATCAAGAATGTCGGTTAGAGCCCTAGGTTTTTTCCCTCCTAATGAAATAAATATGTTATGATTTTTGTGAAATTTTATATTTCATGACAAAAGTATTAATGAATATTAGTCATAATCATGGTGTTCTATTTTTATTATAATACAACAACAGAAGAATATGTTACATTGGAAAATGTTAAAATATTGCACACAATCAAGTAAGAAATGGTAAACGTCTTCCAAACAACATCACTTCAGGGCTAGATTGCTGTTCTGCCTTTTAGGTTAGTGACACAATGTGCAGCAGTGTTAGATGTGATCTCATACACCTGTAAAAACAGTTAATTTGAAAATTAAAAGTGATTCAAGGGAGATTAAAGCTCTTTTTCACAAACAATTTTGACATTTTTAATCAACCACCTTTTTTTTGGCCGGTGTGTTGTGGTTATCAATGTCATTTTTCGTCTGTAGGACAATGGCTTAAGTTCCATTTTACTGATCCTCCTGAAATGTTTACACATTCATCACCCAGACAAAGAGGTTGGAAATGATTTTGAGGATTCTAACCCTACCTGGTTTTTTTTAAACAAGATGCCAAAATGTCGGCTTGTTGCAGTCAGTCGGCTTGTTGCAGTCAGTCGTACTGTGAGTAATAAAAATCAGGGTCGAAATATATACAAACAAGCAGTATCGCCTTATTAATATTGTGAGAAAGTAGAATGACCTTTAAAAAATAAAATATGGAGATCAGAATAATACCCATACCCTTTTGTCCCCTTCATAAAAAATATATTTTAATTTTAGGGTGGCTAGGATAATACCCCATACCCTTTTGTCCCCTTTATAATTAATATTTCGTGAGATCAGGATGATAACCCCCCCCCCCCATTTTTTTCCTCTTCGGTACATGTGAATCGAAAGCACATTTTTGACAATCGATCGCTGTTAGGAATGTTATATTTTCGGCTAAAGAAAAGATTAAACACTGTTTTGTTGCTTAAGCCACTATATCCAATAAACTGTTCACTTTAAAACCACTTATATTTAATCAATAACAGCATGGAGTTTAATATGTAATGATTAATAAAATGGTTGATATTCAAATTTATTGAATCTTAAAACTCGAGTTCTTGGCAACTTTTCTATAACAATATCTAAGATCACCGTAGAATTCACTATATATATATATATATATATATATACGGAATATGTTATATGTAAAATAGTTTGTATTTAATTCCTTATTAATGTATTGTGTCGAGTTTTTCATTAAAATCGTTGTTTATGATTATGATCCAGACTGATTTCATAGTATACATATGACACTGATAAATGACGAATTGTGAAATGATTTAAGATGCGGACAATATGCCCCCATCAGCCAATAATATATTTCAGTCACTGTCGTAAAAGTACTGTTTATAAAATTTTTGTCTAGCTAGATGTTGTTGGCAGGGATATATCCCCCATTTTGAATAATGATCGTCCCTTTCTTCATATTGTCGGTGCATTATTTCACATCTCATACATTTACAATTTTCTCTCCACTTTTTTCTACGACTTCGCCTACCAATAACGTCATTTTCTAATCTTAAACGAGTTTGTCGAGAATTTCGACCGGACAATGCCTCGTGTTCTAAAATAGTTCCAATTGTATTTTTTGAAAATCGATGAGTGACGTCACCAGAGGTAGGAAATTCATCGTTAATATCAATTTGATATATACCCGATTGTTCTAATTGTTGACCTTCGTTTTCTTCTTTCTCTTTTTTAGCGGACTTAGCGGACTTTCGATTTAGAAGTCTTTTCTGTTGAGCTATTCTCTCATAGCGGTGTTTTGTCGAATTGGGTGCAGGATTTGTTATTTCTTGTGTACCGACAGTTGCCACATTTGGTAATGATCTAGACAATGTGCCATTGAGTGGCTTATTGTCTGATAAAATGCTCTCAGTTTCCTACAAAATAAAACAAATACAAAAAATGTAAGCTCATAAAGAATGGTTTATTGATTGTTTGTTACTTAACGTCCAGTGGCAAATATTTTATACATATTCAGAACGAGAACACGTTAAAATATATCTGAAAATAAAGCATCGACTTTTTACTGCCACTGAAAACGTATAAAGAGTCAGGACGAATAAATAGTCTTTTGCAACAGTTGTTTTGTGCCTACTCTTTCTCCGAAATATGCAATTTTAAAGAGGTCTTGAATGTAGCACGTTACCAAATATATGGTCCACGGTCAGGCTTTACGTGCTATAACCCGACACCCCTCCCATTGAGAGAGTGACCTCTAACCGTCACATGTGGGTCAAGTCATAGGACCAATTACCAAAACCCAATTCACAGGCCCAAAAAATGAAATATCCCAATTAAACCGACCGAAATGGAAAAGTATTACAATTATTCTCCCTTAGGAAGTAATCAGTCGTTTAAAAACAAATGTCAGTTTCATGATGTCATTGGCTTAAAATAGAATAATATGGCGTGTCCTCATTGGCCCTGTTTTATTCGCGACGTATCGATAATCCGAAGGTTCAGTAGTCCAAAGGTTCGTTGGTCTGAAATTCATTATTACCGGTATATTTACAAAGTATTCTTCCCTTTTCGTGAATTCCTGTTAGATATTAAAGCATAAATTAGAGGGGGAAAAAACGGTATTATAGAAAAGAAATATCATGCAACAGTCATAATAAAACTACATAAGAATAGAACAAACCCACAGAACCACGAAATTGATCACCTGATCATTATTGATTTTTTAAGGGAATTCTACCGTTTTTAAATGTAAATATATGACGATTTATACTAGGTGAATGCTTATATATGGCAGAATAAAATTGGAACACATGGTAAAGAACTCAATACTATAAAACTACAAATTAAAAGTTAAGCTACGACAAGTCTGAAGACACCAAAAGTATAATCAGAACCCGTAAATCGAAGAAGGACAGACAATACAATAGCCAAAAGACAAAAAATTACAAAAAGATAAAACAATGATCTACAAAACACCACCAAAAACTAATGATCGAGCAACGCGAACACCATAAAAAACTGGGGGTGAACTTATGTGCTCCGAAAGGGTGAGCAGTTTATTCTGCACCACACGTAACACCCATCGTGTTACTATTAAACGACACAAACATAATCTGAAACGAAATAAGGCTTTATCACATGTATCGATTACACCTTGTCATGAGTGGGATTCGAACTCACAATATTAATGCTGACAGGCACTGATTGCATAGGTAATTGTAAATCTAAGAACCATACGGCCACGGCAGACCCTTAATTTTGATATATCAGAGGCCGTAAGTCGAAGGACAGACAATACAATCGCCAAAAAGATAGGAACAGAAAGACAAATGATAGTCCTCAAAGCACCACTCTGAAAACTAAAGATTGAGCAATATGAACCTCACTAAAACCGGAAGTGAACTCACGTTCACCGGAATGGTAAACATATTTGATTTCGTTATAATGCTCATAAATAGACCATCAAAACTGTCCCGTTTCCCATTGTCTTCATTCTGGATAACAAACAATATATAAATGTAATTTGAATTCGAATGAACCAGAATTAAAATACAGAGGAATCATATTCAACAAGTGCTGTTGTCATTTTCAGGGATAAAATATTCATTCGGACTATAAATATTTCGCCGGACAATGAACATTCGGACTAGCGATACTTCGAACCATTGAACCTTCCCACTAATTATCCTTCCGAATATCTCCAGCGGTCGCCTTTTATTCAACATCTGTGTTATGTATGCAAGTGCAAGTGAAAAGACTTTTTTTTACAGAAAGGTCCAATATTCAATTTCGACAAGACCGGTTCACAAACTAATGGATTGTTTGATTGATTAGTGTTGAACACCAACTTTAGCAGTATTCCAGCTATATCACTAAAAAAAAGCATTGATATGGATATAAATATTGCTATTTGATATAGATATAAATATGGCTATTTGATATAGATATAAATATGGCTATTTGATATAGATATAAATATGGCTATTTGATATACTAGTAACCATAGAAGGAACAAAAAAAGAGTTGAAAATTAAGCAAAATGTGTTTGTACGGCAAGATATACTTCTACAGTATACCTTGGTACCAGCACAGACCTAAAATAGAATAGAAAATGAAAGTAAATTGCTAAATAGCAGATCAGCCTAAATGTACCTGATACCAGCACCCACAGAAAATATAAAGGAAAGGGTAAGGATAGTGCGTAGCTACATCATTATATAAATAATGTCTAAATATTATTATAAATTTAATAACTTGGCACCAAGTCTAGCAAGATAGAGTGTAAATTAAACAGAGTTTGTTGCTAGGTCAATCTAAATATAATGTATAAGCTATAAGCACCAACACCATGCTATCTAAAAATGTTTTAAAAAAAATACCGATTTTCCCATTGGACTGTATTGCCATCTTGTAAAATGAATCAGCACCTAAATAAAATATTCAATGTTTGGTTTATTTCTATTAATCCTCTAGATCTGAGAATGCATCGTCGGTTATACACGTAGATAAAGAGAAGAGGAGATAGTGAAAACCCGACGATGTAATCATTGGTTAACAGCAAAATATATTAAATGTGGCGATTTCAATGTTAACTCGTGTGTTTTTATTTTGAAATACATGAATCAGTTATAAATTAAAATTCCATACCGTTCAACGTCACATGATTGCTGTTGCAAATATCAAGTAAAAGGAATACATTCGATCCGTAGCCTAAACCAAATACATTAAAATTATGCAAGTCCCGTATTAAATTCATTAGAATTAACTTCATATGAACAAGAATATATGTCTCCATTGTATGTAAGTGCCATTCAGAGTTTCATTAGTCGAATGTCTGTGGTAAACATTTAAGAATTGAATGCAATCTTTTGTAGTTTTATTGGTGGTAGCGCTTCATATATAAAAATGAATTCTGTCAACGATTTCACAACCTTATTTTTTCCTACAGAACTGAAAAAAAATATTCAATACTTATAATCACATTTTCACAAGATTAAATACAACTGAAATAATTATTATTTGTTTGATATTCCACATTTTATCTGTTGTTATTGTAGTTTTACGTTTTCATGGCGTTTGTAAATAGTTTTCTGACGTGGGTGTGATTGAATGGATGTGCACTTCATTGACTGATGAAGTTTCAATTTCTAAGTCACATGTCAACCTTTGACCAATTACACGTGGAGTTCTAAATGAAATAATCACGTAATTTAATTTTTTGATTAATAAATGAAAGCATGAAATGGACTTTTAATTTTATATTTATATTTTTGGTTAATTTCAAATTAAGAATTAATGATCTATTGGGCAAAACATTAGAATTTAGAGCAGAACAAAGAAGAATGAATTCAAATAAAAGTATTTGATCTGATTTGATTTATTGTGCTTAACGCCACAGCAATATTTCAGTTATATCATGGCGACCAGTTTTAGTGGTGGAAGAAGCCGGAGTACCAGGAGAGAACCACCGACCATGGGCAAGCAACTGGTAAACTTTATCACTTGCGGCTGCGATTCGAGTGCACCTTTTTTGTAATTTACAAAGCCGGGCGCGAACTCACGCCGTATTGGTGATAGGCTTTCACGAGTTGTTAGGTAATCCAACTACCTAACTCATTGAACCACCCGGACCCTAAAATAAAAATATGTGCATATATATCTCACATGTCATATTCGGATATATGAACCGAGTTATGCAAATCAGATTAATGTCAGATCGATATTTACGAATTATAATACAAATAATATAATCCCATTTCTACTTTAGAAAAAATAATCCCAAGCATTACATATGCATTTATGCAGCCTACATTTGAATGTATATTTATATATATTTCATTATTATGTTGTCATAATATATTTGAATAATTTACCTCTTATCGTTCTGCTGGAAAACTATAAGCTTTTAATTAAAACACTTTCATATATTAAATTTACATGCATGTTTCTTTGGCCTGATATTTTGACATTGTTACGCTTGTCTCTGGTCAATTATTTGTTATTTTATACGTTTTAATATATATATAGGCCGTATATGATCATTTTGCAGTGTTGCATATATATATTTCCTTATAAGTTTTATTTAATTTTGAGGGGCAAACAGATTTTAAGTGCTTGTAGCTTTTTCAGAATTATGTAATGAATAGCACGATCAGAAAGCTTACAAATATATTTGTTTGCACTTTTGTATTTAAAATTCATGTACAATATAGCCAAATTTGATGACCAATTATCACAGGAGAACTGTTTTGGCCATCAGGCATTGGTATAAACATATTTATTCATGATAAACTGTTATGTTATAATACACACAAATTTTGTTTAACATGACAGGATTCGGAAACAAGCTCCTATCAGGCGTTAAACATCACTTTCAACAATATTTCAGTTATATCGTGGCGGTCAGTTTTATTGGAGGAGGAAACCGGAGTACACAGAGAAAACCACCAACCTGCAACAAGTCGCCGACAAACTTTTTCACATAATGTGGTATCGAGTACACCTCGCCATGAGCGGAATTCGAGCTCACAACATTAGTGGTGATAGGCACTGATTGCGTCATAGGTAGTTGTACATTCAACTACCATACGATCACGACTACCCCTCACAGGACAGAGGGTTCATACATGCAGGGCCTATTAGAAGGGAGTTCAGTCGGTACATCCCGGGCCCGGAGAGCCAAGAAGATGCGCGTGAATCTCTGAAGGACCCTATAGCCTTAGTTAGTCACACAGGCACTCGAATTCCGGACCCCCCCCCTTTTCAGGAAAAGGGAGAGGTCCGGAATTCGAGTGCCTGTGGTTAATCATAGACGTTTCATTTTGTTTTTCTCAATTTTTTGGTATTTTCAACTCAAACCCAGAATTTTTAGAGAAGTCCGAGTCTGTTCCCGGGACCCCAAACCAACCTTGCAATTTTTCTCTTGGGGGCCCTGCGTGCATGTAAGAGAAATACATTATTAAGAATGCACTGTCACATATTCCAATGAGAGGTTATGTTTGAATGGTACATATTACAATGGAATGCACATGTAAAAATAAACATATTGTATCCTTTTTGAAGGGAAAGGGTTGCTTCCTCTCGTCATCCGCTCGCTCCATTCTCTTTTCCTTAAATTCAAAACATAATGAATGTCAGTAGATCCCAAGTCAGCGATGGTGTAACAAAAAATTGTGTGTATTTTTGTACGGGCAGAAATTACATTTAAGCTATTCCCATGGTAAGTAGGAATCGATTTCATTTGACTTCCCGGTAATATGAAAGCGATTTCAAGTTACAACGCGGTAAGATGAAACTGGGTGATCTCATCTGAAATTTCTATACCGCTGTCAGTATCCACAGTACACTCAGTGGGACGGATTTCTACTCCACTAATTTCTCTAGACCATTTACTCATTCGAAAGGCCTACATTTTGTTCTTCTCGTAATGTACAGTAAAGCCTGTATTTATGTGACATTTCAATGGAACATAGAACTAGGGTCACCTAAGACAGGTTTGACTGACATAGAACTAGGATCACCTAAGACAGGTTTGACTGACATAGAACTAGGGTCACCTAAGACAGGTTTGACTGTCATAGAACTAGGGTCACCTAAGACAGGTTTGACTGTCATAGAACTAGGGTCACCTAAGACAGGTTTGACTGTCATAGAACTAGGGTCACCTAAGACAGGTTTGACTTTACATTGAGTAGGCATTGCTAAAAAAAATAACTTAATTAAAGACGTAACATTTTAAGTGTGAAAATTTAGAAATCTAATTTTATGTGTTTGATGTTGTGTTTATATATTCAAGTAAGAGTCCTCATCCATGTCATTGTGCTTATGTTTACCATTATCAGCTGTTGTTTATCAGCAACTCCCAGCCCACTTTACCATAAGTAATGACATTTTAATGCGCATGTCTTCTGATCAGGCTGATCGGATGTTTCTGTTTATACTGCTTACCTGAACACCAACTTTCTTTGTGGTGGTTTCTTTATTACTTTTTGTTGTATACACTGAACCATTGGCAATGCTTCCATTAGAAATAGAAGGTAGCTTCATGCTATCCAATGTCAGTGATCTGGCTATTCCAATGTGAGCTTTTGTATTCTGACGCTGCAAGTATAAAAGATGTACACTGTAAAGAACAACAACACTCCTCTCTGATTGGTTTATTGTTATTTTGACATCAATATTATAAGAGAGCAATATATTTACTTAATCAGCAATTCGACAGGATTGTGACTATGACAAACGGAACACATCCATGGTATCATATGACACAAACATTCCTTAACGGTTAATAGTCACCATGACGACAGAACAACTATAGAAGTAATAACTTCAATTTGGTCACTACGAATCTTTAGTTCAGTATCTGCCATGCAAGCAGCCACCTTCTGTCAAGGAAATTCTGACATGAACCACAAGTTGTGGAATATAGAGTATCAACTGAGAGATATGCACTCCATATGCAAGTGCTGCTGGAATGTTGCTACATATAAATGGGAAAATTAAAATCGTATCTTTGTCGTAAAGATTCGTTCTAAGCCGACCACCACTGTTAGTTTCTACATGTAAGTCAAGGTATGAATCAAACCTAGCTGTTTCTGTGGTGTCGTTTATTGCAAATTCAGTGGGATAGATGCGATCAAAATAGTTGCCGTCTTCGAATTACTTAGTGAAACAACATCATCTATATTGCCTATTTTCGTTTTTCTTGAGAAACCCCTACATGAATTCTTCTTCAAATGACTAAAGGAACAAGTCGAAGAGTCGAGGAGCACAGTAGGTTCCTATAGGAATACCGACTGTCTGTTGAAAGACACGTCTACTAACCTAAACAAATATGTTGTCAATCAAACACTCTAACATTTCAGAGAACTTTTAATAAATCAGTGTGTTTATTTTTACAAAATAAGATTTGACTATTAAATATTTGTGTTTACGTACGTCATTCTTTTTTATGAAACAAACTCGGACTAATTCCCAAAATATATCTTTTAGTTTTGAGTGGGGAATAGTTATGTAGAGAGTACAGAAGTCAAGGGTGTTAATGCTATGCAAGAAGAGAGATACCTTGGTTGTGTGTACTCTTATAACAGATCCTCAGAATCCATATCTATAATTCACATCACCTCTCAGAACTCGGAAGATAGGTTTTTGACCCTTGATATAATATATGCAAACAATTTGGAAAGAGGTTTTATGGAGCATGTGGTAAACCCAGCAACATAACATTGGCTGTTAGGACACTTATACAATTCATATATCCAGTAGGAGAAGTGATCCAGGTTTTCTCCTTTGTTTGAAATTCCAAAGGAACACAAACTAGACTTATTATTGCCTTGGATTTCCTCTTTCGAAAGTGTCGTCGGGGTATAGATTTGATTTGATTTTTGGTGTTTAACGCCACTTTCAACAATATTTCAGCTATTTCATGGCGACCAGTTTTAGTAGTGGAAAAAGCCGGAGTACCCGGAGAGAACCACCGACCATTGGGAAGCGACTGGTAAGCTTTATCACTTGCGGCTGCGAGTCGAATGCACCTTTTTGGAATTTACAAAGCCGGGCGCGAACCCACGCCGTATTGGTGATAGGTTTGTATGAGTTGTTAGGTAATCCAACTATCTAACTCATTGAGCCACCCGGGCCCCATCGTCGGGGTATATGTAGGTAAAACAAACCGTATATTTAATTAGAATTGAGTTGTAATTATAGGTAATACATTTTTATATCGGACTTAAATAAAGGATATTCCGAGGTAAAAAATGAGTGATTGTTGTTTAACGCCAAGGCAGTTGCTTTTTGCAGCTGTACCATGATGAGAAAAAGTTACAGTTCCATGTTGATGATGATGACGAAGATGATGCCCACATTGTACTAGAATAACAAGCTGAATTAGCTTTATATAGTGCTAGTTCAACGAAACAGTTCAACAGTTCACGGATAGATATGTCGCTCCACTCCGATAAATTAACCTGGCTCCAAGCCAACCCGTATTTGCTCTTACTCCTTAATGCTGTATGCTTAGTGGAGAAGTAGCAAATACCAATTCGATCGGCGTTGTGTTGACTGGAGGCTAACACGCTAACCATTATACAATCGATGGGTAGGGGAAATATGATACACCTTAGTACATATTTTCAGTCCATGAAATGCTACAGATTTCCACTTTGCAACGACTTCCGGAATTGCGCACTAAAAATGTTTAAAAAATAGTTTTATATTCGCCGTCCATACATGTTCCACGATACCAATTTATTCCCTACTGACTAGTGCCCTTACTACTGATGGAATAATTTGTTGTTAATTATGATAATAACGTCTATGAACACAAATTCTTTTGAAGTTCTGGATAAACTTCGTGTTCTTGATTTTAGAGATACTTGGCTTTTCTACCTTGTATTTCACTACTAAGCACCGTTATATAAGCTACCTTATCTTATTTAATCAAATGATCATTCCGTATATTGATCTGCGATTACTAATGCTGTGAAAGGAGTGATTGTTGTTTAACGCCAACTCAGAATTTTCCAGTTAAATCATGGCGAGAATAAGTTAATTTTCTATGAGATGATGATGAGGTCCGCTTTGTACTAGACCAACACGCGTAGTTGGATTTTTATGGTGCTAGCTCACTGAAACAACAGTCAGCGGATTGACATATCGCCCAACTCGGACACATTATCCTGATTCCGAGCCAGCCAGTCTTTGATCTTTCTCCTTGATGCTGCGTCTTTAGCGGAGAAGCAACAAATACCAATTTTATTGTCTTTGGTTTGACCCGATCGGGGCTCGAATTCACGATCTACCACACTCGATGCGAGCACGCTAACCATTACATCGCCGATGCGATCGTGACACAGAAGTTGTCATATGTATAAAATAAGTTCTATATAAGAGAGCCGATGGCCTCAAACATCGTTTAAATATCAGATAGTCCTCATACCAAAATAAATAATTCTTAATGGTTGTTTGAAATTTCGTATGTTTTATGGTTAGAATTATTGTTTATTCAATAAAAAAAAACAAATATTTTCAATTTCTTCGATTTTCCAACAGATGATATTTTCATTCTTAACCCTCTACTAATTGAATTTTATCTTAAGAAATGATTTATAAACAACGACTTTTATTTACAAATGACATTGTTGAATGGGTTCAAAACAATATAGACATGTAAATCATTATCTACAATTTATCTATAGTTTATTTATTATTGCACTTGAACAAAGTAGGTCAGAAAACGATTCTAATAAATATAATTCAATAAAGTAATGTTGTTCCGTGTAAAATAAATAGTCAGAATCGAATATACAATAAACTTACACTTATTGGATTTGCATAAATAATTTACTTGAGAAAGAAAGAATTTTGGATGCATGTGAGCATGAAATTGAAATTACGTAATTATCTAAAGTTAATGAATAATTCTTTTATTTGCTGTTCCTCGGTCTTATTGTCACTGTGAGCTGATGTGCTGTTAGTGCCGGAATATGACTTTTTGGGGCCCATAGGATAACGAAATTATAGAGGCCACTCAGATGGAGCCACCTTGTTAAAGCTCACCCGCACCCGTCTTGAACATTTTTTACTCGTTATATATTTTAGCGACATTTCCATAGCTTGAAGTAAACATATTGCAAATTCTTTAAATAAACTAGACTATTATATTCATTTTCAAAGGCCCCAAGCTTGAGGGACCCTAGGCTGCAGCTTATATGATAATCTGGTCCTTATTCCTCAATATGAATCAGAAACGGCTCCAAGACAGCAAATAAGGACTTGGCAATAAATCGCTATATAAGAAAAAATCTATATACATGTACTGTATAATGCTATTCGGTTTGGGTTTTTTAAATTGATTAAGTACGTTGCTATGTATGTTCAAAATGTTGCTCTATATATCTAACACATTTCTTATTTGAGAGAGCTGTATAAATAAATACTGTGGATTCATTATTATTCGTGGTTTACCAATTTTCGTGGATAGGGTAAAGCCACGAGAATAAGTATTCAACGAATATTTATCACCATGTATATATATATCTACTAATTATATATATATAAATATAGCAGGGGATAAACGAATTTACGTATCCGTGAAAATACAATTTTTCATTAATCCATGAAAATTAGTTTCCAATAAAATAGCTAACCGAAAAATACATACGTGATATTTTACTGCAGTCTTTGTATTGAAATCTAGTTTTGGTAGATTTCTGTTCCGATCTCTTAATGCCTTCCATCTTTGAACATAAGATCCTCTTTCGGAAAGTTTCGGATGCACATATGCAAGCGGAGAATTTATATGTGGCGATTCCGGCGTAGTTAATGTTGTCATTGTTTCATGTAGAACTTACAGTTCAAATAAAATTCTTGAAAGGTCTTTTTATATTTATATTTATATTTCAACTGATATATATCTCCTCAAACGTGATTCTAATTTCAATTTGAAAATGATTTTTTAAATGTGACATAACTGAATGTATCTATATACATGTATACAAATTAATCCAACAAAATTTGAATATGAAGATGTTTCCAACTAAGGTTATAACGGGTTTTTAATCCTGCACAATCGAATTTAGATCATCTCGTTTACGATCTACACCAAACAAACAAAATAAACCCAACTTTCTTTTAAGTCTAAAGTAAACACTGAAAGGAAAATCTTTACTACACTTGTAGTATATATCCAAACAATTTCAATAACGACGACAAAAATCAAATCCTCTTCTTAAGTCTAGTGAAATAAATAAAAATTGATCGTTTGTCAGATCGATTCGTTTACAATATATATTTGATCTCATTTGAAAAAGCCTTTGATAATAATAGTTTTAAATATTTGAATTGTTTTCAGAAGGGATATTAAATGCTCAATATATTTAAGGTTATTAAAACTGAGGTTAAAAGACGGGTTCATTCACCAGGTTGTATAAGGGTTGAAATTTTCCATAATAAAATTTTACTTCGCAGTTTTAATTAAGTAGTATTAAAATATAAAAAATAGGACATCATGGTGGTGCATACATGCAAAATGTACTTAAAAATTAGGTCAACAACAACAATCGTGACGCCAGTTAACTTCTAGATTTTAACATCGGTAAATATACTAGGTTAATTCAACACACGTGTTAACTGACGTCATTTTCTCCCATAGTTGATTTTCCGTTTTGATTTAGACGGTGGCTTCCCTTTTGAACGATATCATATACAAAGAGTACATATATTACGTAACTTTTTCGTTTGTTCGTATTTCTAATATTATTTTGCACTTGAAAGAACGTTATCTCATATTCTAGGGAATCAAAATCCCTTACACAGAGTTACCGCTTGGTAGTGTTTCATACAAAAAAAGTACTTCTGTCAATGCTTTTACTCCGGGTCCTCCCTTTAAAACTACAAAATACTTTTCAAGACTTATAATGACATTTTTGTATTATTAAATACAGTGAAAATTAGTATTATTTGCTTTTATATTACACATTTTCAGTTTTTGTTATTGTGCGTAATTATTGGTTTTCATGACAATCGAAAATAGTTCCCGGGACTGGGCGTGCTTGAATGGTTGTGCGCTTCATTAACTGACGAAGTTTCAATTCCGAAGTCATGTGGGAATCTTTTTTTTTATCAATCACACGAGGCTTTCTAAATGAAATGAATAATGATCCAACTATTAATGTCCGAACGCGTATTTCCTGTATATAAAATAGATCGCGAACACTGTGGAAAAAAAACTTTCTAAGGAACGTTTAAAGTTACCAAAGAGGTATTCAGAAGCCGTAGTCTTTGAGAACTTTCTAAAGGATTAGCTTTTTTCTCGACAAATACCCACTATACTGTGCTTCAGATATCATAGCGTAATGAAACTGTCCCGGGTCAGAACCGGATTTTTTCTCTCTCTCTTAATTTACGGAATGTCGGTAGCTCGAACTTCGAATAACTCGAACACATTTTGACAGTCCTTTCGAGTTCGAGCCAGCGAAGTTCTACTGTAATTATTTACTATCTAAACCTAAGGTCAATCTCTATCGTGTATGTGTAACCATAACTGATTTTAGCTATACTGTTTAGGCCCTGTGGCTTAAAATTTACTTGCTTCCAAAGTCTTTTAAATTTTTTGACATTCCAATCGTTTGACTATGAGCGCCCAGACTTGCGTCATGTGCAGTAAATTAGATATATACGTTTTAATAATTTAATCCAGCCACTTTTTACCATTGAATTGTATTCACCAAGCTAGGAGAACGAGTGGTCATGTATAATATCAATCGGCAAACCTCGGGTGAGTCCGCTTCTCTTCCTCAATCCTGGGTACGGAATCAGCCGAAGTTGCGACGAGTGGTATAATATATGTGTTTAGGGAATAGAAACTCAAGTTGGACATGTTGCGATAGCAACACCTCCGAAACGGATCTGGACTGGTTGTGCGGGGCGAATCGCTCTCATTGCATGTAAAAAAAAACCTAACTTTCAGCAGCCCCTTATTAACAAAGGACTGGTATTTTGATGACCCTTTTCAAAGCAAAATTTCCCCACCTATCAATCACTTAACTTTTTTCCTTCTGGAAATCAGATTATTCGCCATTGACCATCCTAGTGCCATCTTTTGTCGATATGATTGTTATAAGCTTGTTTTTGTCAATAGTGTATCTGCACTATTGTTCACTTGATCAATCAATCAATTTAATCAATCAATCGAAATACCATATTTCACAAACTACATAAACATTAACCGTACAAAAAATACTACGAAAACGCTACTATGCCCTTTAATTTTCTAGTTCCCAAAGACGTTTAAATTATATGACTGAGCGTACCTGATGAAGGTTATTCCAGAAACGCTTCGTTCGCAGTTTTATTTTATTTTATTTTTTTTTTTATGGAAGGGGTTAATGTCATCTCGAGGAGGAAAAATCAATGATACACAGTTTCATCGTTACTTTTGGTGCAAAATATTTGACAGGCATGGCCACTATTGTTCCTCCCTACGAAACTTTTAGTCTTATTGAAAATAATATTCTTCGAGATGACCGTGGCCAAAATAATGTTAAGAAACTGAATGTTTGCTCCGCCCACAGCTACTTATACCCACGCTCCCAGTTTAAGCACAGAGTGTTCACTATAAAACCATAGGGGAGATAACTCGAGTCTATGTCATTACGCTAATTGTATTTAACTGCACTAATAAATCACAAAATTTAAATTTAATTTTAAAAGCTTACTATAAAGTGAAAAGATTAATGAATTTAGTCCAAGTAATATTTTCTAATATTATATTTCATAATAACAAACCAACTCTACAATTAAGAAAGTGCTTAGTATAAAATTATCTGTTGTTTTATGTCATTTTCTTTTTTTTTAATCTATGTAAATATAAAACTATCATGAAAAGAAAGTTTGTAATACAATGACGGTCAACAATTCTTCCAATAACCACAAAACCTGTAACCTCATTCCATTAAGCTAAAAAAAAACAGTACATATTTATAGTTTATCTGCACAAAAACAAATGTTGACAAAAGTGATAACATTTTAAATTAAAATCTTCAATCGGATAAAATTTCTTAATATGACAGCATGTCATTGCATTGTTAAGAACATAATGGAGCCAATCACATCTGTGTGTTTCTCAATTTAAATTTTACATATGAAATACTTTCAATAACATAAATGCTGGATCGGCTCATGTAAACCATATCTGTATCTTAATCTAATTTGCTTACGACGTAGCTTTTTTTTTTGGTCAGTTTCAAATTTTTATGAAAAGAAAGTTTATAAACAGTGATGGTAAAAAAATTTCCACCAATATCAACAAAGACGATCAACCATCTATCACATCAAACCATTGACCACAAACAGACCACACATACCACACAATAAGATATTGGAACTTCTTATCCTGACTTGGGACAGTCACACACAGGTGGCGGGGCTATTATCTAGTTTTAGACATCTTATCCTAATATAAGTAACTATACTCATTACTACATCTTCGATATATAACTAACCTCTAAGGTAGCCTATATATAACTAACCTCTAAGGTAGCCTATATATAACTAACCTCTAAGGTAGCCTATATAAACTTCATCTAAGAGTTTGACCTGTTTGCACGGTTCGGTTGACCTCATATATACATTCGGGGCCGTCGTGGTCGTGATCGTATGGTAGTTGGATTTATGACTACCTATGCAATCAGTGCATATCACCACTAACGTTGTGAGTTCGAACCCCGCTCATGCGAGGTGTACTCGATACAACATTATGTGATAAAGTTTGTCAGTGACTTGCCACAAGTCGGTGGTTTTCTCCGGTAACTCTGGTTTCCTCCACCAATAAAACTGACCGCCACGATATAACTGAAATATTGTTGAAAGTGGCGTTAAGCACCATAAAGCTAAACCATATACATTCAAATCTCGTGATGTTCAAGTCGAACAGACCGTTGGTTTCAATTTGAAGTGTCGGAGGATTTGAGTTATCCTTGTTCGTGTTTGGATCATCATACATTCGAGCCTTGTTGTGTCATAATCGCACAGACCGAAGATTTTACTTCGATTCAACCGCGCGTATTCGAGTTAACCGTGATAATTTAAAGTAAATCCTTACACGAACCACAGGAACTTGTGCACGGACAGACCTACAATCTAAACTTAGACATAGGCAAGAAAGCGACTTATCTGATTTCAAAATAACTGGAATCGACTGTCGAAACTTTAATGAATCACATCTCAAAGTCAGCATTTTACTTACCACGCATTGGACTCTTATTTACTCTTTTAAATTATTGATTCATGTTCACCTTACACCAAAGCTGATTCTATTCACAAGAGCTTGTGACATATATGGACTTACCCCCCCCCCCCTTTTCCACACACACACACATAAAATATTGTTTATTGTCTATAGTTAAATTGAGGGCCGGCACATGGAATCTGTTGTTAGCATAAGATTATATGGCTATATGGACAAGAACACGTTATATAAACGAAAAAAGAGATGATCTAATAAATATTTTTTTTTGCTGGTCTACATTTCCACAAATATCAACAAAGTGAACAACGTCCTCTAACCACAAACCATTGAACAACATATGGTGTTGGTATTCCAGGTCCGGGCATGAAAACAGCACAACAAAGTGGCGGGATAAAACCTGTAATCGTGATAAGTTTGTATTTCACATTCCATGAAAAATGAATTATTAGAGGTATATCTTATGCTGTCGTGCTCTTTTTATTCTCTATCATGCATATTAATATATAATCTTACCGGGGTCAGGTCATTATTCCGACAGCCCATTGCTCCGACGGCCCATTATTCCGACAGCCCATTGTTCCGACAGCCCATTTCTCCGACAACCCATTATTCCGTCAAAAATGGTCAAAAGTAGTATAATTATCTTTAAACCTGTTGTTTTTCTTCTATACCTAACGGAATACTGACTTTAATCTTTATACTCACTGGGTGGATTGTTTCTGTATTAAACTAAAGGGTAAATATGGGGTCAAAGTCAAATGTCATGGTGCTAGCAGATTCCTTACATCATGACGACATGAGAAATCTCAGTACCAATTTCGGATGGTCTAACACTTCTAAATTTTGGATTTAATCATGAAAAGTTTACACCGTCACCGCGTAACGCGAGACGACACAAAAATTATTTGAGGGAGTGGTTTTTTTTTTTATTTCTTGCCTTGATTTTTACCGGGAAAAAAATATGTCCGGACGAAAATTCCAGCCCCCGCCCCCTAGCCTTTTCCCATCCAAAAAATATCAAATGGTCCGTGCCTAAATTGCATGAAATTTTAATATTATTTTGAAATTTTGAAATAAATTAAACGAAAATGGAAAATGAATTATAATTCGAAGGTAAAAATGTGGGAAGGGAGCAAATTCGTGTCTGAAAATAAAATCTATTTGGCCTAAAAATCACATTTGAGTTCTCGATAATGCAACAAACAAAGTAGCCAGTTTCAGTTCAGAGGTTTTTAATAGCAAATTATTATTTACCATAAATGTAAACCTTTACCTCCACTGCTGCCGAGTGACCATTTTGAATATCTGTTTACCACCAATGCAGTAAAGGACATTCATGTACTGGAAGATATATGTCACGCTTGGATTTGATTCCTCAAGCCATTTTTCAGAAATTTATTTCGAAGTTAAGCCATGGATTTGTGGATTGAGTTCTATTTTATATTGTCGGAAAATGAGCCGTCGGAGTAATGGGCTGTCGGAATAATGGGTCGTCGGAATAATGGGCTGTCGGAATAACGGTCTGTCGGAGCAATGATACGCACCCCTCTTACCATGGATCGTCGTGGTCGTGATCGTATGGTAGTTGAATTTACAGCTGCCTATGTAATCAGCGCCTATCACCACTGATGCTGTGTCTCGATCAGAGCGAGGTGTACAACATTAGGTGATCAAGTTTGTCAGTGACTTGCGACATGTCAATGACAGTGGTTTTCTCCGTGTCCTCCGGTTTCCTCCACCAATAACCGCCTCCATATAACTGAAATATTGTTGAAAGTGGTGTTAAGCACCATCAAACAAACAAACAAACATATAATCTTACCTTCAAAGTAAGCAAAGATGTCCATCTCAGACTTTGGGCCTTCCTGTATTTATTTGGTTGGTCCTTTCCAATTACAATTGGGAGCCCTGAAGTCATGTTGTCAATGTGTAGATATGTATTATATCATTATGCACTAGGTATTTGTAGCATTAAACAGTCCACATCCATGTCTCTGATGTATTAAATTCTATAATATTGATACAGAACCCACACAAAATTAAGACTGTGACAATTTCATCGAAGAGTTAGAAAAATCTATAACTACAGGGGTATTATAAACTTAAAAAGTGACTTCTCTTACACCTTTTGTTTAAAGAGTATTATACACAGATACTGGGTATTATATTTAAATGTTAATACAGCTTTGACCTCATTTGTAGTTATTTTAGTAACAATGCCTGCTTAATCTGCACTTAAGACTTTTTTTTTATAAGATATAACTGTATGAAAGTTACTTCAAGACCTCTCAACATGTTAACCATTCAAGTGAACAACTAATATTTTAGAATAATAATTTCAAAAGGCATGTTATTGTATTGTACATACAAAAACAAACGATTGTCATTTATTTTGACATTCCTTTTTTGTGATAGTATGTGGTCTTTCTGAGTGGAAGCGAATCTGTGCAGGTTTTATATCGTTTTATTTTGTAATGACTTTGGAGATCCATATCAAAAGAGGGAGGGTTGGGATCCCATTAAACTGTTTAGCCCCGCCACACTTATGGGTCTGTCCCAAGACAGGACCTGGATTTAATAACTTGAATATATATTGCATTTATTATTACTGTATATATTGTGCCTTTATCACTTCATTGTTCAGAGGTATATACCGTAGTGCTTTATAGGGAAAAAAAGGGGGGGGCAAATTATAATAACTTATTTTTTAATAAAAAAAAAAGTTTAAAGGTAAAGATTCTCACCATAAATGCATTGATTGTGATCTTGTCACCGAGCTGGACGTTTTGATGAAGAGTATTTGTCAAAGTTAGTGGGAAGATTTCCCCCAAAGCATATTAGGAACCCAATAGAAGAAAGCTGTACACCACTAAGTACTATCATTATATTTTTTTTTTCATTTGCACTCATCAAAGAAAGGTATGGTTTATGACAGGACTCCTTCTGATAGAAGTAAGGACAAGGAACATCCAACTTACACTTTTAATCTCACAATTGTATATATAGACGTTGTTTTTTTCCCTTGCCTCATTGTCTTAACATATGTCGGATCTGTTTTACAAATATGGAATTATGTATGAATTTTCATTTATATCTTAACAGGTATATATGCTGCTCTATTTGAGGTTATAGTAATTGTAGTAAGTCCATAAACTAACTGTGTTGGAGGAGACTTTCGCTGGCTCAGTTAATTGGTAGAGTGTTCACTTCTATCCACAATCGTTTGGGTAGCTGCTCACTATATTACAGTGTAAACCTTAGCTTACTAACTGTTTGGTATCTTTAGCTTGCAAACTATTCACCGTGCTCATGTTGATAACAGAAGCTCGCTAATGATCGTGTTGACCACGTGAGCAGATAACCTTAGCTTGCCAACTGTTCACCGTGCTCATGTTGAT